>CM053037.1:18156425-18368925 GCA_028564925.1 Lithobates sylvaticus | reverse complement strand
ACCTATACACACTCCAGGCTCCTTCCCCACCTATACACACTCCAGGCTCCTCCTCCACCTATACACACTCCAGGCTCCTTCCCCACCTATACACACTCCAGGCTCCTTCCCCACCTATACACACTCCAGGCTCCTTCCCCACCTATACACACTCCAGGCTCCTTCCCCACCTATACACACTCCAGGCTCCTTCCCCACCTATACACACTCCAGGCACCTCCCCACCTATACACACTCCAGGCTCCTTCCCCACCTATACACACTCCAGGCTCCTCCCCACCTATGCACAGTCCAGGCTCCTCCCCACCTGTGCACAGTCCAGGCTCCTCCTCCTCTATGCACAGTCCAGGCTCCTCCTCCTCTATGCAAAGTCCAGGCTCCTCCCCCACCTATACACAGTTCAGGCTCCTCCCCACCTATACACACACCAGGCTCCTTCCCCACCTATACACACTCCAGGCTCCTTCCCCACCTATACACACTCCAGGCTCCTCCTCCACCTATACACACTCCAGGCTCCTCCCCACCTATTCACACTCCAGGCTCCTTCCCCACCTATACACACTCCAGGCTCCTTCCCCACCTATACACACTCCAGGCTCCTCCTCCACCTTTACACACTCCAGGCTCCTTCCCCACCTATGCACAGTCCAGGCTCCTTCCCCACCTATACACACTCCAGGCTCCTTCCCCACCTATACACACTCCAGGCTCCTCCCCACCTATACACACTCCAGGCTCCTCCTCCACCTATACACACTCCAGGCTCCTTCCCCACCTATACACACTCCAGGCTCCTTCCCCACCTATACACACTCCAGGCTCCTTCCCCACCTATACACACTCCAGGCCCCTCCCCCTCTATGCAAAGTCCAGGCCCCTCCCCCACCTATACACACTCCAGGCTCCTCCCCACCTATGCACAGTCCAGGCCCCTCCCCCTCTATGCAAAGTCCAGGCCCCTCCCCCACCTATACACAGTTCAGGCTCCTCCCCACCTATACACAGTTCAGGCTCCTCCCCACCTATACACAGTTCAGGCTCCTCCCCACCTATACACAGTTCAGGCTCCTCCCCACCTATACACAGTTCAGGCTCCTCCCCACCTATACACAGTCCAGGCTCCTCCCCACCTATACACAGTCCAGGCTCCTCCCCACCTATACACAGTCCAGGCTCCTCCCCACCTATACACAGTCCAGGCTCCTCCCCACCTATACACAGTCCAGGCTCCTCCCCACCTATACACAGTCCAGGCTCCTCCCCACCTATACACAGTCCAGGCTCCTCCCCACCTATACACAGTCCAGGCTCCTCCCCACCTATACACAGTCCAGGCTCCTCCCCACCCATACACAGTCCAGGCTCCTCCCCCTCTATACAGTCCAGGCTCCTCCCCTCTATACAGTCCAGGCTCCTTCCCACCTATACACACTGCAGACTCCTCCATATACAGTGCAGGCTCCTTCCCTTCTCTATATACAGTGCAGGCCCCTCACCCTTTTCTATACCCAGTACAGGCCCCTTTCACTCTATGCTCCTCCCTTACACTATAGTCAATGCCAAGCTCCTCCCCTTTACATCCATAAATCACGTTATTGGTCTCTCTTTAAGCTCCTCCCACATGTACAAATCTGTCCCTAACTTCCAAGCCCCTCCTCTGTCACTATAGTGAATGAGAAGCCCCTCCCCTGTCGCTATAGTGAATATCGAGCCCCTTCCCTGTCACCATAGTGAATATCAAGCCCCTCCTCTGTCACCATAGTTAATATCAAGCCCCTCCTCTGTCACCATAGTTAATATCAAGCCCCTCCCCTGTCACCATAGTTAATATCAAGCCCCTCCCCTGTCACTATAGTGAATGACAAGCTCCTTCTCTGTCACTATAGTGAATGACAAGCCCCTCCCCTGTCACTGTAGTGAATGACAAGCCCGTCACTATAATGAATGACAAGCCCGTCACTATAGTGAATGACAAGCCCCTCCCCTGTCACTATAGTGAATGACAAGCCCCTCCCCTGTCACTATAGTGAATGACAAGCCCCTCCCCTGTCACTATAGTGAATGACAAGCCCCTCCCCTGTCACTATAGTGAATGGCAAGCCCCTCCCCTGTCACTATAGTGAATGACAAGCCCCTCCCCTGTCACCATAGTGAATGACAAGCCCCTCCCCTGTCACCATAGTGAATGACAAGCCCGTCACTAATGAATGACAAGCCTGTCACTAGTGAATGACAAGCCCCTCCCCTGTCACTATAGTGAATGAGAAGCTCCTCCCCTGTCACTATAGTGAATGAGAAGCTCCTCCCCTGTCACTATAGTGAATGACAAGCCCCTCCCCTGTCACCATAGTGAATATCAAGCCCCTCCCCTGTCACCATAGTGAATATCAAGCCCCTTCCATGTTACTATAGTGAATGGCAAGCCCCTCCTCTGTCACTAGAACCCTCCCCTATATTTACACCCATATTGTAGGCTATTTATCCCATATTAGGCCCCTCCCATAAACACTGAACTCCTCCTCTAAGCCCCGCCCCCTCCCGCTCTCCAGAACACCAATGGCGGCACACCTGCTGCAGACACTCGATGACTTTGCTCATATAATCCTCCTGACACTTGTACGGGGTGAACGGGAACTCCACGGGAATACCGGCCACCTCAATCTGAGGCATGTCCGCTCCTCACCACCCCCACCTTCGCGCCGCCGCTCCTCCTCGCCTCAGCTTCACAATTCCCGCCCGTACGTCATGACGTCAGTGGGGCACACACGTCCCGTCCACTGGTGACGTCAGCGGAGCGCTCTCAACCTTCCTTGGTAGAAACCGAGGAGAGCGACGGGGCGGGGCTGTGGGCGGGTGGGATTGGAAAGGGGCGTGACCGCCCGGGGAGGATGAAAGCAGCCAGGCGAAGAAGGAGAAGGTGCAAATATGGCGCAAAATGGGTCTGGAAACTGGGGGGTGCTGAAATTTGCCGCTAAATAGGGAGCTGGCTGCGGCTTTTTTCTGCATCAAAAATGCATTCCAGAAAAAAATAAAATAATAATTTTTACTGTACTGGAACTCAGTGGCGGCTGGTGCTCAAAATTTTTTGGGGGGGGCGCAAATAAACTGAAAAATTCTGGAAAAAAAAAAAGCCCATCAAATGCAGCCACTGTACCAAACGCAGCCACTGTGCCCATTAAAAACGCAGCCACTGTGCCCATTACAACGCAGCCACTGTGCCCATCAAAACGCAGCCACTGTGCCCATCAAAACGCAGCCACTGTGCCCATCAAAACGCAGCCACTGTGCCCATCAAAACGCAGCCACTGTGCCCATCAAAACGCAGCCACTGTGCCCATCAAAACGCAGCCACTGTGCCCATCAAAACGCAGCCACTGTGCCCATTAAAAACGCAGCCACTGTGCCCATTAAAACGCAGCCACTGTGCCCATCAAAACGCAGCCACTGTGCCAATCAAAACGCAGCCACTGTGCCCATTAAAACGCAGCCACTGTGCCCATCAAAACGCAGCCACTGTACCAAACGCAGCCACTGTGCCCATCAAAATGCAGCCACTGTGCCATTAAAACGCAGCCACTGTGCCCATTAAAACGCAGCCACTGTGCCCATCAAAACGCAGCCACTGTGCCCATCAAAACGCAGCCACTGTGCCCATCAAAACGCAGCCACTGTGCCCATCAAAACGCAGCCACTTTGCCCATCAAAACGCAGCCACTGTGCCCATCAAATGCAGCCACTGTACCAAACGCAGCCACTGTGCCCATCAAAACGCAGCCACTGTGCCCATCAAATGCAGCCACTGTACCAAACGCAGCCACTGTGCCCATCAAAAACGCAGCCACTGTGCCCATTAAAACGCAGCCACTGTGCCCATCAAAACGCAGCCACTGTGCCCATCAAAACGCAGCCACTGTGCCCATTAAAACGCAGCCACTGTGCCCATCAAAACGCAGCCACTGTGCCCATCAAAACGCAGCCACTTTGCCCATCAAAATGCAGCCACTTTGCCCATCAAAACAGCCACTTTGCCCATCAAAACAGTCCCTGCAAAGAAGCTGCCACTGTGCCCCCCCCCCCCCCCGCCCTGTACTTACCTTGTCTCGGGTGACGGCGGCATCGTGTCCTCCATTTCCTCTACTGCCCGCTCCTCCTGTCATCCTCTGCTATGATTGGACGCCTGATAGGCACCCAATCACAGCGCCTGTCGTTTCAGCCAATCAGGGCACAGGTAACACAGACCTGTGCTCCTGATTGGCTAAGGGGCAGTACAATGTTAGCAAACCGAATTCCTTCGGTTTGCTAACATCAGTGCTGAGTGACAAGGAACGCACAGCGTTGCGCCCGCTTGTCACTTTTTCGGACGCCTATCAGCGCCTACGGCGCTAATCAGGTGTTTCCAAAAAACACCCCCACCGCTGTAATTCAGGCGCCCGGTGACCGAAAAGGGGCCGGACACCTGAATAGGGGGTGTCAGCAGCGACCATAGATGCAATGCATGAATCTATCTATGGTATATAGAGAGTGACAGGAGAGGGGGGGCGGCGCTCCTGCGCCCTTTATGGATGCACCGCCCCTGCTGGAACTCTGTAAAAAGCATCAAAAACACACCGCAACACACAGGTCCATTTAAGATTAAAGGGGTTGTAAACCATTGTGTGTGTTTTTTTGTTTTTTTTAAATAACAAACATGTGCAGTTGGTTTTGCACAGAGTGTCCCTGATCCTCCTCTTCTGGGGTCCCCCAGCAGCGCTGGTGGCTCCTCCCCACATCGGGTGTCCACGTTGGAGAAGCGCTCTCCTTGGTGGACACCCGTGCGGGCAGCGTGCTCCCGAGTCCCACATCTGTGTCCATTCACAAAGGACTCAGCCCCGCCCCCCCCGGGCGCCACTTCATTGGACTTGATTGATAGCAGCGGGAGCCAATGGCTGTTCTGCTATCAATCTATCCAATCAATGCCGAGACACGCTAGTGCTGCTGTGCTCGTTCCCGGCCAGAGACATTTTGGGGGTCAGGTAAGTAAAAACACAGGGGGGGGGGTCGGGGCTGCAGCACCACAGAAGGTTTTTCACCTTATTTAACCACTTTACATCCCGGCTATTGTCAAATGACGTTCCGCAGGTGGGATCTCCCATCCTGGGCTGGCGTCATATGACGTCCTGGGCTTCCCGGTCTTCTAGGGGGCGCGCACACCACGTACACTCGGGAGCCCAACGGCCGCAATGTCCGCCAGACACCCACGATTGTCGGTAACAGAGCCGGGACGTGGATCTGCGTATGTAAACACACACAGATCCACGTCTTGTCGGGAGAGGAGACCGATCCGTGTGTTCCCAGTACAGAGGAACAGCTATCAGTCTCCTCCCCTTGTGAGTCCCCTCCCCCTACAGTTAGAATCAATCCCAAGGTAACACATTTAACCACTCGATCGACCCCCTAGTGTTAACCCCTTCCCTGCCAGTGACGTTTATACAGTAATCAGTGCATTTTTTATAGCACTGATCACTGTATAAATGTGAATGGTCCCAAAAATGTGTCACGTTGTGCCATGTGAATGGTCCTGTAGTCTTCTGGGACCCATGATGTCTCCCAGAAGACTGCGGGGGAAAGATGGTGGGGGGGGGTGTGATCTGAGCCGGAAGTGGGTACCTGTCAAAACCAAGTACCGTATTTATCGGCGTATAACACGCACCCCAAGTTTAGGAGGGAAGTTTAAGGAAAAAAACTTACATTTTAAATGCCCATCAATGCAGCCTTGCACACTGTCCACCTGCAGCCCTCCCCAAAATTGCAGCATGTTTTCGTTTTAAATTTAGCGATGCCGCCCCCGCCCCCGCCGCCGAGATCTTTGGCTCCTCTTACCGCCGACATAGACCGAGCCGAGCTCCACTCGCAGTAACGCCCCCGTCCCGCCCCTTGGCCCGGCTCCTATGATGGACACAACACCGGTCCAATGGTGGGACATAAAGGCTAGGAGGCGGGACTGGGAGTACACAGTACACTCGGCTCGGCTTTGTAAATGTCGGCGGTGCTCCACAGACAGCGCAGATCAGCGGGGGATCGGCATTTATAACACAAACCCACGATTTTCCCCAGATTTTATTTTATGCCGATAAATACGGTACTCACTCCCCCCTCTCCAGGGGTCAAGTCCTGGGGGAAAAAGTGTGGGAACTCCCACACAAGATCCACTCACCCACCCAAAAAAAATAAAAAAAGATACGCTCATATGCACGAACACTTCAAAAGTGGTATTTTTCATCCAATTTTCGTATTGTGTGTATGAAGCTTAACTGTTAGTACAAAAAAAACAATCCTCAATAAACATAAATACGGTAATTATCTGAATAATCAGCATTCATTCAGCTGTGTCGGCAGCTGCTGGTGTAGCACCTGCCACACAGCTCGCATACTTCAAAGTCTTACAGGACACGGCTGCTAATGGGAACTGAGTTCCTGTTGTGGAAAAAGTACAGGAACTTCGTTCCCATGCGTTCCCGCAGGACTTGAGCCCTGCCCCTCTCTCCCAAAAAGTGACAAATGTGGCAGAAGAGGGGCGAGGGTACAAACAAGTGGAGCTTCCCCTTTTGGTTGGAGTTCCGCTTTTCTTATTCAATTTTCTTTAGATTTACCTTTAACTATGTAGTAGAAGGGCCATCCTGATTGCATACACATTGAAAGTGTTTAGGTTTGACCTCCTATTATATGGTTTTGGTAAATCTAAAGGAAAGTTGAAGAAAATTGTATAATGTATGTCCAGCCTTAGTATGTTATATTCTACCCCCCATGGGATTACATGTATCTTTAGACCTTGGCTTCATTTGTTGAGATAATATCTTGGATATCAATTCTATCCAGGGTCCTAAAATGTAACAAATTCTCAATACATTGTAACCTTTGTAAACATTGTTCTTCAGTGCTTGTTATTTTGTTACCCAGCCCCCAACCCATCTACATACTTTGCACATTATCTATTTGATTACAAACCAAAAAAAGTGTAAAAGAAATGTACCCAGTAGACATGTGCACTGCCGAAAAATGTGTTTGTTTTCATTTCATTTGTTTTTTTTTTTTTGTTTTTTGGGTCATTCGTTATGATCGCAATTCGTAAATTAAAAAATTAGAAAATTCGTAAAATTCAGAAATTTTCGAAAATTTGTAAATTTGAAAATAAGAAAATCCGAAAATTCAAAAGAACGAAAATCTTAAAATTCGAAATAACTGATAACTAACTATTAAATTATAGGAATTGGAATTTCCTTTTTAAATTTGGCTGTTAGTGAACCTAATGAATACAAATTTATCCAAAGTTACGAATTATCCGGAATAACCAATGCTGCATCTAAATAAATGGAACGGAATTAATTATTATTAATAATAATAATAATAAGCAGCAGAAGAGACCGGGGCGGACTTGACAGCCGCATAGGCGCAGACTAGCCTGAGAGGCGCTTTAGTTTAGGAACCCGGCCATACCGCTGGCTCCACCTCCATCGCTGGCTGAGGCTCTATTGGCCACTAGTTGCTAGAGCCGCCTGGTGTCTAGCAACCAGTGACATCACGTACGTGACTCCACACCCTAATGCAGAGGAAGCCCAAGGCGGCCCCGGCATGCAAAGCAGAGGAGGATTTGAAAAATACATAAAGCTGCGCCAATTTAAACAAAATTAAAACAATAAATGAAAAGAAGGTAAAAAAAAATTCAATAAAAAACAAATGTCTCATCAGAAATAACCGTGAAACTTAGAGGAGGATTTAACTTCCTTCTCCTCCACGCCTAGTGTGCTCCATGGTCCACCCACCTCCTCTACCTTCTCCGGGCCTCCAGCATGCTCTGAGGGAAGAAGGGAACTAAAATGTAAAATGAGGCAGGGTGCATGCACTGTTATCATGAGGGAGCAGAGCACAGTCACTGCAGATCCAGACACCCATACAAACAGGAGGGATTATTGCTGGGACCTGTAGTCCTTCATTTTTGGGCGATGTGAAGGACTACAGGTCCCAGCATGAGTCCCTCAGAGCTGAGGATATGCCCCCCCCCTAACTAGTGAAGGACTACAGGTTCCAGTATAAACCCCTGAGATCTAAGGGGTTACATCCTTTGATCTCAGGGGTTTGTGGTGGGACTTGTAGTCCTTCCCTTTTGGGGGTCACATCCTTAGATGTCAGGGGTTAATGCTGGGATCCTGCCAAAAGTGAAGGACTGCAAGTTCCAGCATGGACCCCTCAGAGCTCAGGACGTGACACCCCCCAACTAGTGAAGGACTACAAGACCAGGGCCAGGGTTCATTCATGCTTGGACCACATTGCCACCAGAGACCCCACATAACCACCAGAAACCCCACACAGCCACCAGAGACCCCACACAGCCACCAGAGACCCTATATCCACCAGAGACCCTACATAGCCACCAGAGACCCCACATAGCCACCAGAGACCCCACACATCCACCAGAGACCCCCCACAGCCACCAGAGACCCCGCACAGCCACCAGAGACCCAGTATGGCAACAAGAGACCCTGCACAGCCACCAGAGACCCTGTATGGCAAACAGAGACCCCGCACAGCCACCAGAGACCCCACACATCCACCAAAGATTCTGTATGGCAACCAGAGACCCCGCACAGCCACCAGAGACCCCACACATCCACCAGAGACCCCACACATGCACTAGAGACCCTGTATGGCAACCAGAGACCCCACACAGCCACTAGAGACCCCACACATCCACCAGAGACCCTGTATGGCAACCAGACACCCTGCACAGCCACCAGAGACCCCCCACATCCCCCAGAGACCCCACATAGCCACCAGAGACCCCACACATCCACCAGAGACCCCGCACAGCCACCAGAGACCCAGTATGGCAACCAGAGACCCCGCACATCCACCAGAGACCCTGTATGGCAATCAGAGACCCTGCACAGCCACCATAGACCCAGCACATCCACCAGAGACCCTGTATGGCAATCAGAGACCCCGCACAGCCACCAGAGACCCAGCACAGCCACCAGAGACCCCACACATCCACTAGAGACCCAGTATGGCAACCAGAGACCCTCACAGCCATCAGAGACCCCGCACAGCCACCAGAGACCCCCACATCCACCAGAGACCCCGCACAGCCACCAGAGATCCCCCACATCCACCAGAGACCCCCCACATCCACCAGAGACCCCACATAGCCACCAGAGACCCCACACATCCACCAGAGACCCTGTATGGCAAACAGAGACCCCGCACAGCCACCAGAGACCCCACACATCCACCAGAGACCCCGTATGGCAACCAGAGACCCTGTACAGCCACCAGAGACCCCACAATTCCACTAGAGACCCAGTATGGCAACCAGAGACCCTGCACAGCCATCAGAGACCCTGCACAGCCACCAGAGACCCCCCACATCCACCAGAGACCCCGCACAGCCACCAGAGACCCCCCACATCCACCAGAGACCCCGCACAGCCACCAGAGACCCCCCACATCCACTAGAGACCCCACACAGAGCCACCAGAGACCCCACACAGCCACCAGAGACCCAGTATGGCAACCAGAGACCCCGCACATCCCCCAGAGACCCTGTATGGCAATCAGAGACCCTGCACAGCCACCATAGACCCAGCACAGCCACCAGAGACCCTGTATGGCAATCAGAGACCCCGCACAGCCACCAGAGACCCAGCACAGCCACCAGAGACCTCACACATCCACTAGAGACCCAGTATGGCAACCAGAGACCCTCACAGCCATCAGAGACCCCGCACAGCCACCAGAGACCCCCCACATCCACCAGAGACCCCGCACAGCCACCAGAGACCCCCCACATCCACCAGAGACCCCACATAGCCACCAGAGACCCCACACATCCACCAGAGACACTGTATGGCAACCAGAGACCCCGCACAGCCACCAGAGACCCCACACATCCACCAGAGACCCCGTATGGCAACCAGAGACCCTGCACAGCCACCAGAGACCCCACACATCCACTAGAGACCCAGTATGGCAACCAGAGACCCTGCACAGCCATCAGAGACCCTGCACAGCCACCAGAGACCCCCCACATCCACCAGAGACGCCGCACAGCCACCAGAGACCCCCCACATCCACCAGAGACCCCGCACAGCCACCAGAGACCCCCCACATCCACTAGAGACCCCACACAGGGCCACCAGAGACCCCACACATTCACCAGAGACCCTGTATGGCAACCAGAGACCCTACACAGCCACCAGAGACCCCACACATGCACTAGAGACCCTGTATGGCAACCAGAGACCCCGCACAGCCACTAGAGACCCCGCACATCCACCAGAGACCCTGTATGGCAACCAGACACCCTGCACATCCCCCAGAGACCCCACATAGCCACCAGAGACCCCACACATCCACCAGAGACCCCGCACAGCCACCAGAGACCCACACAGCCACCAGAGACCCAGTATGGCAACCAGAGACCCCGCACATCCACCAGAGACCCTTATGGCAATCAGAGACCCCGCACAGCCACCAGAGACCCAGCACAGCCACCAGAGACCCTGTATGGCAATCAGAGACCCCGCACAGCCACCAGAGACCCAGCACAGCCCCCAGAGACCTCACACATCCACTAGAGACCCAGTATGGCAACCAGAGACCCTCACAGCCATCAGAGACCCCGCACAGCCACCAGAGACCCCCCACATCCACCAGAGACCCCGCACAGCCACCAGAGACCCCCCACATCCACCAGAGACCCCACATAGCCACCAGAGACCCCACACATCCACCAGAGACACTGTATGGCAACCAGAGACCCCGCACAGCCACCAGAGACCCCACACATCCACCAGAGACCCCGTATGGCAACCAGAGACCCTGCACAGCCACCAGAGACCCCACACATCCACTAGAGACCCAGTATGGCAACCAGAGACCCTGCACAGCCATCAGAGACCCTGCACAGCCACCAGAGACCCCCCACATCCACCAGAGACGCCGCACAGCCACCAGAGACCCCCCACATCCACCAGAGACCCCGCACAGCCACCAGAGACCCCCCACATCCACTAGAGACCCCACACAGGGCCACCAGAGACCCCACACATTCACCAGAGACCCTGTATGGCAACCAGAGACCCTACACAGCCACCAGAGACCCCACACATGCACTAGAGACCCTGTATGGCAACCAGAGACCCCGCACAGCCACTAGAGACCCCGCACATCCACCAGAGACCCTGTATGGCAACCAGACACCCTGCACATCCCCCAGAGACCCCACATAGCCACCAGAGACCCCACACATCCACCAGAGACCCCGCACAGCCACCAGAGACCCCACACAGCCACCAGAGACCCAGTATGGCAACCAGAGACCCCGCACATCCACCAGAGACCCTTATGGCAATCAGAGACCCCGCACAGCCACCAGAGACCCAGCACAGCCACCAGAGACCCTGTATGGCAATCAGAGACCCCGCACAGCCACCAGAGACCCAGCACAGCCACCAGAGACCCCACACATCCACCAGAGACCCTGTATGGCAACCAGAGACCCCGCACAGCCACCAGAGACCCCACACATCCACCAGAGACCCTGTATGGCAACCAGAGACCCTGCACAGCCACCAGAGACCCCACACATCCACTAGAGACCCAGTATGGCAACCAGAGACCCTCACAGCCATCAGAGACCCCGCACAGCCACCAGAGACCCCCCACATCCACCAGAGACCCCGCACAGCCACCAGAGACCCCCCACATCCACCAGAGACCCCACATAGCCACCAGAGACCCCACACATCCACCAGAGACCCTGTATGGCAACCAGAGACCCCGCACAGCCACCAGAGACCCCACATCCACCAGAGACCCCGTATGGCAACCAGAGACCCTGCACAGCCACCAGAGACCCCACACATCCACTAGAGACCCAGTATGGCAACCAGAGACCCTGCACAGCCATCAGAGACCCTGCACAGCCACCAGAGACCCCTCACATCCACCAGAGACCCCGCACAGCCACCAGAGACCCCCCACATCCACCAGAGACCCCGCACAGCCACCAGAGACCCCCACATCCACTAGAGACCCCACACAGCCACCAGAGACCCCCCCACATCCACCAGAGACCCTGTATGGCAACCAGAGACCCCTCACAGCTACCAGAGATCCCATACATCCACCAGAGACACGGCACAGCCACCAGAGATCCCATACATCCACCAGAGATCCCATACATCCAACAGAGACCCTACACAGCCACCAGAGACCCCACACAAACCCCGTATGGCAACCAGAGACCCCAAATAGCCACTTGAATTTAGATAGTGGGGCGCCCAATTTTTGTCTTGCCTAGGGCAGCACAAAGCCAAAATACACCAATGCACAGCTGCACCATATTCTGTGTGCATCACTTTTAGTAACTCTCCCCCATTATGTCAAATGGTAAGAGATGGAGGGGGGGGAGGCAGGGCAGCCTAAGATAAAGATCCACTTTGCTGCTTTTAGAATCATTTTAAGATGCACTTCCACTTTAAAGAGGCACAAAAGAAAACAAATCCCCCAGAACAGAGGTGGAATGGAGCAGACCTAGTGATTTCTTTATTGAGAAGCAGACATAGGGGTGTCACATATTACCATTCATTCACATGCATCCTCTGATCATAGATCAGTATATGAAAACACACAACCTATGGATGCATTTTCACCATATTAGGAGGTTGGGATTGTGCAGAATTAGAAGGGGTGTGGGGAGTGGGGGGGTCTGATATAGGGAGCTGGGTTGGTCCATGTGGATACAATGGTGGGGGGGGGGAGAGTCATCAGAGCTGGGTGTGACTCTGCACTCCTTCTCCTCTCATTGTTATGCCAGCTAGAGGAAATCTATAGAAGCCGAAAGCAGAATCTCCCTCCTGTGAAAGTCACCCAGCAACCCCCTCCATCCTTATTACACACGCACACACCCTATATTCTCTACTGGCTCCCCCAACCTCTGTCTCCTCCCTCTCCATCTCCTGGATCCCCCTTGAGCTGAGTCAGGCGTTAGCTCTCCCCCTTCCACAGCATTGCAGTAGTCAGCCACCCAACAAGCCCCTTCCTTTCTGATCATCTTCCACTCTGCATCCTTCAGCACCATGGCCAGCACCCTGTCAGGTAGGAGACTGCATCCAAGCCAATGTATCAGCAATGACCAAGCATTGGGGATGGGGGGTGGTGGTGGTTGTCAATGCATCACTGATCTTCTATATGTACATGTCCTTTAAGGAAGGCATTGTGCACTAAAATGCATTCGTTAGTCGCTGTTTTGTCTCCTTTTTTGCTGCGTATTGCATGATCGTTGCTCATTGCATTGCCTTATTAAATAAGCCTTTGCAATCTGCCTTGGGCGTGGTGCTCTTGCAAAAAAAAAAAAAAAATGTGCATTCATCCTTTCATTTGTGCAAAAACCTCCTTTTTCTTTACTCGATATGAATACAGCATGCAATACATGAATGTGTGTATGTAGCAATCCGTGCACGCACATGCGTGGTCCTTCAAATCATTTCAGTACAATCTATAGCATTGAACATATTTAGCAATAATTGGGTTCTATAGGGGGGTTAATTCATTATTGCATTTGTCCAGTGTGTTGGAAAATATATATTTTTTTTGTGCTAATCATTCCCTTTTCCATACCTTTTCCTGTGCATGCGCTGCCTCTGAACACCAGTGGGTCCCTTAATGTGGCAGCACACTATACAATTTGATTGTACAATCTCTATTAGGTTTACCAAATACAAACCTTTAAGAAATCCATTTAATTCATTTTAAATCAGGGAGGCCCTTGCACTACATAATAGTCGGTGATAGATCTATAGGAGGATGTACAATAGGAAATGGAGTGACTGTTCCTAAAATCAGATCTGCAAATGGAAAAAAAAAATTGCAAAAGGTTTTTTATTTGTAGCAGAATAAAGAGCTGAAGGAGTCTACGCAGAGATTTTCCAGCACGCTGGGCGATCTGCATGGTCGACACCCCCTTTGGAAATCATTTGCATTCTATATGCAATACTAACCCTCAGTCTTTTTTTTCCCTCTTTCTCTGGAGTAAAGGTATAAGCAGACTTAGCTTGTTTTGCTATTAAAATGAAAATCAATTTTTTTTTAGTTTTGCTGAAGGCATATGATGAACATGGCATGTACACCCATGTAGCAATCCCTCATTGCATGCACATGTGTGCCATGGCTGCATCTTATCGTACACACCTCCTCCCCTCCCTGTCTGGTTTTGCATAGTCCATGCAGACAGATTTTGTCTCTTTGTTGATCAAATGCCTGGTAACAGCAGCAGAGAATATTTAAAGACCTCTTTTTTTTTTGCTGCTAATAATTGGTCCCGAAACCTACGCAGCCACACAGGGTCTCATTGCAACAGCATGGGTGTGATTTCGGAGGAGATGCCAGTGAATTCCATGTCTATTTGTGAGTCTTATTTTTTTTTTTTGGATCCAGAAATGACACTGCAGTACTCCACAATTGCCATCACGCACCATTCTCCAGCTAGAAAATATGGCCTTGGGTTTTATATGGAAAACTGAGCTGATGCAAATTGTGGAGACTGCAGTTTCTATCCTTGGGTTACAAAGGATTGGTGCTCAGTAGGGCTGCGAAAGCAAGCAGAGACAAGCTGCACATTTTCCAGCGATGAGAGCTTGAATTTCTGCACTCATTGATGGCAGCAAAGTCAAACCATTCTCAACCAGGGTTTTATGGAGCCTCCAGAGCAGCCATTTTTCACCAAAGTTCCATGGAGTCTTAGGGTCCCTCCAGAGCAGCCATTCTTAAACCAGGGTTTCATGGAACCCTAAGGTTCCTCCAGAGCAGCCATTCTCCACCAGGGTTTTATGGAGCGCTAGGGTTCCTCCAGAGCAACCATTCTCCAACAGGGTTTTATGGAACCCTAGGGTTCCTCCAGAGCAGCCATTCTCCACCAGGAATTTATGGAGCGCTAGGGTTCCTCCAGAGCAACCATTCTCCAGCAGGGTTTTATGGAACCCTAGGGTTCCTCCAGAGCAGCCATTCTCCACCAGGGTTCTATGGAGCACTAGGGTTCCTCCAGAGCAACCATTCTCCAACAGGGTTTTATGAAACCCTAGGGTTCCTCCAGAGCAGCCATTCTCCACCAGGGTTTTATGGAGCGCTAGGGTTTGCCCAGAGCATAGGTCTCAAACTGGCTGCCGTCCAGCTGTTGCAAAACTACAAGTCCCATCATGCCTCTGCCTGAGGTAGTCATGCTTGTAACTGTCAGCCTTGCAATGCCTCATGGGACTTGTAGTTTCGCAACAGTTGGAGGGCCACCAGTTTGAGACCCCTGCTCCAGAGCAACCATTCTCCAACAGGGTTTTATGGAAACCTAGGTTTCCTCCAGAGCAGCCATTCTCCACCAGGGTTTTATGGAGCCCTAAGGTTCCTCTAGAGCAGCCATTCTCAATCAAGGTTTTATGAAGCCCTTGAGTTCCTCCAGAGCAGCCATTCTCCAATAGGGCTTGTTGGAGCCCCAGGGTTCCTCCAGAGCAGCCTTCCCAGCCAGGGTTCCATGGAGCCCTAGGGTTCCTCCAGAGCAGCCATTCTCCACCAAGGTTCCTCTAGACATTGCTAGGGGCTCATTGAGCAAGGAACAATTTCTGCCTCTCAGATGAGCAGCCCCCGACTCCAATGATCATTTGAGCTATCTTTAAGAGGGGATTCTTCCCAAAGATCACAAATGTAATGAGCATTCTTCCTAATGAACATCAGAATATGTACAATGAGTGGTAGAAATAATAATTATAAACAAGGGTTCCCTGGGACCAGAAAGTTATTTCAAGGGTTCCTCCATGTTAAAAAGGATAAGAAATACTGCTACAGAGGAGTTCCTTAAGCTGTGGCCAACTAACCGCCCATTTGATAGCACTTTCATAGTTACAGGTCCATCGCCACTTGGCAGAGCCATGGCACCAATGATTTTTTAGGTGATTCTGATGTTGTAACCACCACTAGAAGGGAGGCATTCTTCTCACCACTGTAATAGACATTTTCCAAATGGGCTAATCTTAACAGGGGTTCCCTAAATTTGAAAATTATTAAAAGGGTTCCTTTGGGGTAAAAAGGTTGAGAAAGGCTGCCTTAGTCAATGTCATACTGACATAGGTATTAACTTGTTTGCCTGATGGACTGTTGAGACAGCATATTTTAGTAGATTGGGAAATATTTGGCCATACCCATGCAGATCTTTGCCAGGAAAGAGAGATTGAAAAAAAAAAACACTCAGATAGTTGAGAACTGCTTCCGAAATGGGTCTCATATGTTACAATCTCCACTGCTCCTACCTCACAGCTTTTGTTTTTTGGGACCTGCTCTGTTATGCAGAGCTCCAGTCTAGCTAGGCCCAAGCACTGTCCCATGACAGAGTGGTTGAGGGAAGTGGAAAGATAGCGCTTTCCACTTAGCGCAGAGTTATTTCCTGTTACCACTATCTTAAAATATTGATGTTGATGTAAATGATCTGGCAGGAAGCTTCTACACCCCAGAGGATCTCCACGGTCTCCTTGGATTGTAGTTTTAATGTAACAATAATGAAAACTGAAGCGCCACTCCACTGCTAAGAGGTCCAACTTTATTCAAATATAAGTCAGGGGGACAATCCAAAAGGTTGCAAATGTTTTTCTTTAAGGGTCCAAGAGCATCCCCCTTCTTTTGGGCTTGATTGACAACAATGTGAATAGACTAGAAACGTGTTGGCTACCTTTTGGATTATTCTCTTTTATTGGAATAAAGCTGTATTTGGAGCTATTAGCAGTGGTGTGGAGCTTCAATTTCCATTTGTGTTACATTACACTACAAACCAAGGAGACCATGAAGATCCTCGGGGGTGAAGAACTCAACTGGACCTTTACTGTTATTTTTTTTCCAGTGTGACTGCAAGCACAGGCTGTCAAACCAGCTGCTGACAAGGCCTGTGCTTGCAATCACACTGGAAAAAAATAAAGCAAGAGGGCCAGAATGGCAGCTAGGCAAATAGCATTTTCAGAAGGAGAACAGCAATTACAGTGTGCCAGTGTGTCCTTTAAAGGGCAAGTCCAGGAAGAGGAGTTCTCAAGATCCGGGGTTGGGTGGTGAAACTGTAAATTACACTTGGGGCTACTCCCACACTTCAAGGGTTTAATGTTTGCATAGGTCCCGGCACTTTTGCACTTTTACTTACCTGATCCTTCACTCCCCTTGCAGTTGGCGGTCCCCTATGCTCCAGCAGCAGACTGTCCCCCGGTACCATTACATCTTCTGCAGGGCATCGAACCCTGCGTTGTACTCAGGGGTAGACTGGACTGGTGGGCAGGGGGGAGATTCCCCCCCCCCCCCCCCCGGTCTGCTCTGATCCCCCATAAATAGGCTGCATGGCTTTCACTGCAGACATGTCTAAAGACTTCTTGGTGAAGAGGAGTAAAAAGTCCCCGCCCATGTCCTACCAAGAGCAAAATGAGGACAAGGACGCCCCCCCCCCCCCCAGCATTTATGGTGTACGCAGTGTCCGAGCAGAGGTCAGCTCCGCGCCTTACCGGAAGCTCTACTCCCCCGGCCAGCCCCGACCGAGCCACCCCGGTTTCCCCCTGCACCTGCTGGCCAGTTCTGGAATCTTGAGTCACTGCAGCAGGCGCTGTCCAGTCTGACCTGCCCATTGAGCAGAGGGTATCTGGAGTGGAGCTTAAAGTGATTGTAAAGTCTTGTTTAAAAAAATAAATAAAAATAACAAACATGTCATACTTACCTCCTCTGTGCAGTTAGTTTTGCACAGAGGAGCTCTGATCCTCCTCTTCTCATGTCCCTCTTTGCTGCTCCTGGACCCTCCCTCCTATGGAGTGCCCCCTCAGTCAGCAGCTCCCTATGGGGGCACTGGAGCTGAGTCACAGCTCCGTGTGTCCATTCAGACACGGAGCCCCAACCCAGCCCAGCCCCTCTCTCCCCTGATTGGCTGACTGGCTTTGATTGACAGCCGCGGGAGCCAATGGCGCCGCTGTTGTGTTTCAGACAATAAGGAGGAGTGTCCTGGGACATCGCTGGAGAGAGATGGGGCTCAGGTAAGTAATTAGGGGGGTGCTGGGATGGCTGCTACACACAGGTTTTTTTTTTATCTTAATGCATAGAATGCCTTTAAGCCTGGGATGGGTGTTGGGAGAAGGCATGGAAGAGGGAGAGTGGGAGTGAGTCGCTGTACCAGGGGCCCATGAGTTGTACTTGCCCCCTGGGGGCAAAAATTGCCAGTCAGCCCCTGTTTGCACTTGATGATGTCAGAGGACCCTGTGACTGCTGGAGCATGAGTCAGTAAAAATGCTTTTCCCACTCCCCTAGATCTAAATGAGCATTTAACCCTTGCAGTGCGGGGGGTAGCTCCACAGCAAGGGAGAATCATTACTTTTTCAGCTTTAAGAGAAGTAATAAAAGGCCTGCCTATTCCACACCTCCCAACATTTTGAGATGGGAATGAGGGACACCTACTAGCAAACGTATGTAGGCATAGGACACGCCCCCTGCCACGCCTCTTAAAGGGGACATATTTTTTTTTAAAAAGGGTTAATTTATTCCACAAGTGCTTTGTTTTTACCACCAATATTCCTTTATATTGGCTTTCAAAATTGACAAATGCAGCCATTTAGAGTTTGGTTGAAAAGTTTAGCACCGGCAGACACTCGTTTGAAAGATAAAAAGTGCATTTTATATACATCTATATAGATCAGACCAAAATGAGGGACAAATAAGGAGGAAAGAGGGACATTGCTCAAAATCAGGGACAGTCCCTCGAAATCAGGGACAGTTGGGAGCTATGCTATTCTAACAGTTAGCATGATACAGTAGAAGGACCAGGCACACTTTGATGATCATGGATTACAAATAAGCACTTGCTTATTGCAAGTAAGGAGTGAAAAGTGCTAGCTGTAAACAATTGTGATTTAAAATAGCTTTTAAATATCCTGGCTTCCAGAATTCCCCATGTCAGTGGAGGTCTTGCAGAAAATGTCTTTTCCCTCCGACATTCGCTTCCTGCTTTGCACCCAAGGCGGCACACATCTGAAGCCAGCTGCCCGCCGTGTCTGGCGTGGAGTAATTAGGGCTGAAGGCTGGCGTCAGGCTTCGTGCCTCTGGAGGAAGGAAGGTTGTACTTGTACCAGTTTATTAGGATCGAGGAGTGGGAATAGTTCGGAGTCCTCGGTGACACGTCTGAGTTTTCTGAGAATCATAGGCTTTTGTCTAGGGACTGGCAACTGTCTGGGAGGAGAAAAAGGATGATGTTTTCATGTTGGCACCAGGTGCCATCTTCCTCCTGTAGAAAAGAGAGCCTACGGGGTTGATTTACTGAAGGCAAATAGACTAAGGCCCAGAAAATATCATCAATGTGCTGCAGATGGCACATTGTATCTATCAGAATCAACCATTCCTGTAGCATGGAGTCCAGTCCTTGATCCCCACTCCAGTATCTTTGCCTAGGCTGGGATGATATCAATCAGCTGCGGACTGCACATTGTAACTTTCATGCTTAACCATTTCTGTAGCATGGAGTCTGGTCCTTGAGCTCTGATCCATTATGTTTGCCTAGGCTCAGATAACATCATCAATGTGCTGCAGATTGCACATTGTATCTATCAGGCTCAACCATTCCTGTAGCATGGAGTCTGGTCCTTGATCCCCCAGTCCAGTATCTTTGCCTAGGCTCAGATAACATCATCAATCAGCTGCAGACTGCACATTGTAACTTTCATACTGAACCATACCTGTAGCATGGAGTCTTGTCCCTGAGCTCCAGTCCAGTATCTTTGCCTAGGCTTTGATGATATCATCAGCCCGCTGCAGACTATACATTGTAACCTTGTAGCACGTCACAAGGTGGGAGGCAGAAGCTGAGGCCGATTTGTGTCAGACATGTGTGAACACGGCCATGTTCTGCACAGCCACTAGGATTTACATGATTGTAGCATCCAGCCCAGGAAGTAGATGGTGACCCCGGATGATGTCTGAACAAAGATGGCTCCATCCTTCTAGAGAGAAAAGCAGATAAAGGCATTGCAAGGGGGGAGTATGGTGAGCTCTGTGAGGTAAAATATATACGTGGAAGCTTTATACTTACACTTTATTTAGCATGCATGAACTTAGCAAGAAAAAAAAATATGTGAGGATAAATCTCTTTAATCCAGAGCTCCAGGCAAACATCTAAATACACAGATAAAATACTTATATGGGAGTCAAAGGATTGTCATTTCTGTCCATCCACATAGCTCCCAACTGTCCCTGATTTCGAGGGACTGTCCCTGATTTGGAGCAATGTCCCTCTGTCCCTCATTTGTCCCTCATTTTGGTCTGATCTCTATAGATGTACATAAAATTCACTTTTTATCTATCAAAAAGTGTTCCCCGGTGCTAATCCTTTCATCTGATTTCTAAATTGCTGCATTTGTAAATTCCAAAAGCCAATATAAAGGAATAGTAGTGGTAAAAAAAGCACTTGTGGGTTTAACCAATCTTGTTTTTTTTGTACAATTCTCCTTTAAGGGGGCGTGACAAGGGGTGTGTCCTATGCCTGCATACTTTTGCTGATAGGTGTCCCTCATTCCTATCTCAAAAAAGTTGGGAGGTAAGTATCCATTCCTGAGATTTACACAGCTTTTCCACACCTTACAGTCGGGCCTGGCAGAGGAAGGGGGCCAGATCTTTTTTTTTTTCTGCTACAGTTTCACTTTCTCTTGCAGGTATTCTCCCCTGCCAGATCTGATCTCGCTGACCTGATTTATTAAGCTACAATTCTTATTTTATTAAATAATTTCTTTCTTTATTTATTGCAGCCTACAAAGAGAAGATGAAGGAACTTTCTATGCTGTCTCTGATCTGCTCTTGCTTCTACTCCCAGCCCCATCCCAACACAATCTACCAGTATGAAGGTCAGTCATTTTGTGTGTGCAAAATGCCCTGCAATGATATCACCCTGGGCACAACCGTAGTAGATGATGTATTTACTACTGTGAACAAAAATCTGCAATACCTGAAAAATGTTCCCATGTTTCATTCCTTTAACCACTTACCGCAAACCGCTGTTATTGTACTTCGGTACTTTGACGTTGAATGCCGCTGTTATGGCAGCAGAAGGCCAGGATTTTCAGAAAAGGCGGGCGGTCCTCTTTAGGATAAAAGTGGTCTCCGCGGCGGATTTGAGGCAAGATCACTTTTATCGGCGGCGGGAGAGGTGCCCACCCCTCTCCCGCCGCGTTCTGGTTGTCTCCGCCGCTTACCGGAGCCGCAGGCAGCGGCGGAGACGATCCGATACGATCCTGAGGCTGTGAGTCGAGTGAGGGAATGATGGCCCCCACTTGACTCAATGACTTTGAATGACGGAAGCGACGTCCAACAGCCTTAAAGGGGAAACAAAAATTTATAAAAAAAAAAGAAAAATCCTTTTTTTTTTTTAAGTGTAAATATGAGATCCGAGGTCTTTTTGACCCCACATCTCACATTAAAGAGGTCCTGTCATGTTTTTTTTTCTATTACAAGGGATGTTTGCATTCCTTGTAATAGGAATACAAGTGATCCAAAAATTTTTTTTTTTTTTAAAGGGACAGTGTACAAATAATTAAAATTAAAATTAAAAAAAATGTAAAGTGCCCCGTCCCTCCATGCTCACGTGCAGAAGCGATCACATACATAAATAAACGGTGTTCAAACCACACATGTCAATACAAAAACAAGCAAGTTCCTCTGTCGGACTTTTAAAGGCAGAAATTCCTTGACAAATAAATGTAATGAAAATATATTGATGTTTTATTAGAAAAGGTTAAAAATGAATTAGTGTCTTATGGGAAGTCACAATGGGATGCATATATCTATTATACAAAAATACAAAGTACAATATCAAGAAACATGTCTGTATATGTAAACAAAATTGACGTCCTTTTTTCCCCACAAATAGAGCTTTCTTTTGGTGGTATTTGATCACCCCTGCGGATTTTATTTTTTGCGCTATAAACAAAAAAAAGAACGACAATTTTGAAAAAAAACGCATTCTTTTTTACTTTTGTGCTATAATAAATATCCCCCAAAAACGTATAAAAATATGTTTTCCCTCAGTTTAGGCTGATACGTATTCTTCTACATATTTTTGGTAAAAAAAAGATCGTAATAAGCGTTTATTGATTGGTTTGCGCAAAAGTTATAGCGTCTACAAAATAGGGGATAGTTTTATGGCATTTTTATTAATATTTTTTTTTTTTTTTTTACTAGTAATGGCGGCGATCAGCGATTTTTATTGTGACTGCAACATTATGGCGGACACATCGGAATTTTTGACACATTTTTGGGACCATTGTCATTTATACAGCAATCAGTGCTATACAAATGCACTGATTCCTGTGTAAATGACACTGGCAGTGAAGGGGTTAACCACTAGGTGGCAGTGTAGGGGTTAAGTGTGTCCTAAGGGCATGTTGCTAACTGTGGGGGGCGTGGCTGTGTTTTACACATCACGGATCTCTGCTCCAATCACAGGGAGCAGAGATCAGTGACACTGTTGCAAGGCAGATTGGGGAGATGCTTCTTTACTTTAGCATCTCCCAGTTCTTCCTCCCCGTGAGACGATCGCGGGTATCCCCGCGGCGATCAAGTCTGCGGGACCCGCGATCCGACTCGCAGAGGTCCCGACCGGCGCACGTGATGGCACAGCGCCAAATTTAAAGGGACGTACCTGTATGCCCATTTGCCTGTCCGTGCCATTCTGCCGACGTACATCTGTGTGCGCCGGTCGGGAAGCGGTTAATCGCTACAAACCTCGAAACACGTTGGGCATCGACTGACTCAGTTCACTACTGGCCAGTTTTAAGAAGTTAACTGTATACATATACACACACGTTTCTTGATATTGTACTTTTGTATTTTTGTATAGTAGATATATGCATCCTATTGTGACTTCCCATGAGTCACCAATTCATTTTTAAACTTTCCTAATAAAACATCAATATTTTTTCATTACATTTATTTGTCAAGGAATTCCTGCCTTTAAAAGTCCCACAGAGAAACCTGCTTGTTTTTGTATTCAATTTTCAGGGATGTGGGCAGCAATTCCGGTTTCATAGACCGCTGGTACTATCACAACTTAAACCACACATGTGAGCTATCGGCTGCAATCATTAGAGCGAGAGCAATAATTCTAGCAAAAGACCTGTAACTCAAAACTGGTAACCTGTAGAAATTTTTAAACGTCCCCTATGGAGATTTTTAAGGGTCAAAGTTTGACGCAGGCGCAATTTTGAAGCTTGACATGTTGGGTAATTTTTTTTTTTTTAACTTGGGTCATTTTCTTTTAACTTAATTCAAAAAAGTTGCACAAATACGGTATTGCAACGACCGCCATTTTATTCTCTAGATCAGGGATGTGCAATTAGCGGACCTCCAGCTGTTGCAGAACTACAAGTCCCATGAGGCATAGCAAGACTCTGACCGCCACAAGCATGACACCCAGAGGCAGAGGCATGATGGGACTTGTAGTTTTGCAACAGCTGGAGGTCCGCTAATTGCATATCCCTGGTCTAGGGTGTCTGAAAAAATTAATATAATGTTTGGGGTTCTAAGTAATTTTCTAGCAAAAAAAAAAAATGATTTTAACCTGTAAACAAAAAGTTTGAAAAATAGGCCTGGTCCTTAAGTGGTTAAATACAGAAAAATATTTTATCAGTGGGGTTCTAAATGCTGGGTATTTTTTACCAGACTTAAACCTAAATAACCTGGAGGACATCCAGTGGAATATCTGCAACTTTAAAATGTATCTAAAAAATGATACAATGTAGGATATTTCTGAAACTTTGTCATAATATTTATACTGCTAGATCTTGGTAATTGAATTCCTTTACAAGACCCCAGATCGCTCCATAAAGAGTACCTGTCACATGCTTATTGCTGTCACAAGGATGTTTACGTTCCTTAAGACAGCAGTAAAAGTGATAAAAAAAAATAAAAAAAACATTAAAGCAACAGTGTAAAAATAATGAAAATAAAATAAATTGATAAGTAAAAAATAATTTAAAGTGCCCCTGTCCTTCTGTGCTGGCACGCAAAGGCGAACGCATGTGTTGGTCCCGCACGCATGGAAACGGCAATCATCCCACACATGTAAGGTATCACCATGAACGTCAGATCATGGGCAGCAGTGGCGGCTGGTGCTCCATTTTTTGGGAAGGGGCGGCAAACAAACCGCCCGCTCGCTCGTCCGCCAGCCCCACACTTACCCCCACACTCTCCCCGCCAATCCGGTAGCTTTTCGTCCCGGGCCAATCCAGTCTTAGGACCCGATTCCTGTCCTGATTGGCTGGTGTAGTGCCATAGAATGAGATTTGCCGTCGGATGAGATGCTCCGCCTCCATCACATCCTATTGGCTCACACTGGTCACGTGACCTATTTAACCGTCACGCATCAACGCGAACATCAGTCTCACTTTGGCTATCACAGGGAGAGGATCTCCTCCCTGTGATAGCTGGAGCTGCACGGAGCTCTCCGTGTCCCGATTCAGCTGAAGCTGCACGGAGCTCACATGGGCTCAAGCTAATACATTTAGTCAGCTTATACATTTATACTCGGGACACGGAGAGCTCCGTGCAGCTCCAGCTATCACAGGGAGGAGATCCTCTCCCTGTGATAGCAAAAGTGAGACTGATGTTCGCGTCGATGCATGACGGTTGAATAGGTCACGTGACCAGTGTGAGCCAATAGGATGTGATGGAGGCGGAGCATCTCATCCGACGGCAAATCTCATTCTATGGCACTACACCGGGAGGAGAAGCAGATAAACAATAGCAAATCAACATTCGCTAATGTCACAAGTGGGTGGGTTCGGGGCGCAGAGTTCAACCTTTTTGAAGCCAATTAGAGCTTCAGCCTCTAATCATGTGCTTCACAAAAAAAAAAAAAAAAAACGCATGGAGATTAGGGGCTGGCACATGGAGACTAGGGGGGTGGCGCCCCTGCGTCTCTTATGTACCAGCCACCGCTGATGGGCAGTAATTCTTTATATGGCACTTGGATGAATCATGTCTCAGGGTCTGATGAGGAAGCTGCAGCTGTTCACTATGAATAGCTGCAGCTCCCCCATCAGACCCTGAGACAAAAACAGTATACCGCAACTGGGGTGGGACAAATTTAGATGGGGGGGGGGGGGCACCTGATTTTAGACTTGCCTAGGGCAGCACAAAACTAAAATACACCACTAGGGCAGGGTTGCTGGTGTCTCAGGAAGGACCTACCTGCGGATTGGTTTCTATGCAGAGCTGCACCAAATTTTGCACTCTCTCCAGTTTTAGTAAATCAAACCCTGTAATTGAAAACGGGCAGAGAGCACAGGAAGTTATTAGCTGACAAGATTTTTTTAATTAAAGCCGAGTTCCACCCAATTTTGAGAGGTGTTCTTAAACGAAAGTCCACCTCTCCACCCCTCGTTTTTGTATATTAATCGGTTCCCGATTGGCTCCTGTACATTTACGTCGGCAGAATGGCATGGCTAGGCAATGTAACGTACCCGTACGTGACTTTGAATTTCCCGCCGTGCACGTGCCTGCCGCGAGCTCCGTGACCGCGCCCGCGTGTCCTGCGGACTCGATCACCGCTCCGTGACCGTGCCCGCATATCCTGCGGACTCGATCACTGCGGGGATACCCGCGATTGTGTCACGGAGCTCAAGAATCTCCCCGTTCTGCCTAATGACAGCGCACTAATCGTCTGCTCCCTGTCATCGGGACCAGCGATCAGTGTGGTGTCACACATAGCCAAGCCCCCATACAGTTAGAACCGCCCCTAGGAACACTTAACCCCTACACTGCCACCTAGTGGTTAACCCCTTCACTGCCAGTGCTATTTTTACAGTAATCAATGCAATTTTATAGCACTGAAAGCTGTATTAATGCTAATGGTCCCAAAAATTTGTCAAAATTGTCCGATGTGTCGGCCAAAATGTCGCAGTCACAATAAAAATCGCTGATTGCCGCCATTACTAGTAAAAAAAAAAAATATTAATAAAAATGCCATAAAACTATCCCCTATTTTGTAGACGCTATAACTTCTGCGCAAACCAATCAATAATCGCTATTGCAATTTTTTTTTCCCCAAAATATGTAGAAGAATACGTATCGGCTAAACTGAGGAAAAAAATTTTTTTTATATATTTTTTGGGGGATATTTATTATAGCAAAAAGTAAAAAATAATGCGTTTTTTTTAAATTGTCGCTCTTTTTTTGTTTATAGCGCAAAAAATTTAAACCGCAGAGGGGATCAAATACCACCAAAAGAAAGCTCTATTTGTGGGGGAAAAAAGGACGTCAATTTTGTTTGGGTGCAGCGTTGCACGACCGCGCAATTGTCAGTTAAAGCGACGCAGTGCCGAATGGCAAAAAGTGCTCTGGTCAGGAAGGGGGTAAAATCTTCCGGGGCTGAAGCAGTTAAAGCGGATTTCCGCCTGGCAAAAAAAATAAAAAATTTAAGTCAGCAGCTACAAATACTGCAGCTGCTGACTTTTAATATAAGGAAACTTACCTGTCCAGGGAGCCCGCGATGTCCTCATCCGAAGCCGACCCGTCCCTTGGCTCCGGCATCTTCAGTAAGGGAATCAGGAAGTGAAGCCTTGCGGCTTCAGAGCCTGTTTCCTACTGCACATGTGCAAGTCGCGCTGCTCGATCTGAATGGTCCCTGCTGTCTTCTGGGACCTGTGTGTCTCCCAGAAGACAGCGGGGTGGACGGAAGAGGGGCCGGACATGGCGTAGTTCGCCAGCACAAAGTGCGGCGATCTATACCCGGAAGTGGGAGCAGATACCTGGATTTGACAGGTATCTGCTCCCCCCCCCTTGAAAGGTGCCAAATGTGGCACAGGGGAGGGGGGGGGGGAGGAATCCAATCAGCGGAAGTTCCATTTGTGGGTGGAACTCCGCTTTAACAACCAGCTATTTCCAGCTTGTTATGGAGAGAAAAAAAATGCAAAATATATGTAAAAACACATCACTTGCGTTTTTGGTGCCAGTCCATCGAAGTCTATTACACGCAAAATGCAATCTGCTGTGGGCAAATAAAGTCCCTGACCCTTTCCACAAAATGCATAGATGTGAACGTGTACCATAGCAAACCATGTTAAGTGGCCTGCAGCGCGTTTCTGCGAACTGCAAAACGTACTAAAGAACGCATTGCTGTGAACAAATGCAGATGAATGTGACGAACTGCTACTAGCCATGCCTGATATGTCATTGTAACTGTGATTTCTGAATCTTTTCCTTTCACAGACATGGAGGTAAAGCAGCTGAATAAGAGAGCGTCAGGGCAGAGCTTCGAGGTGATCCTGAAGTCTCCTTCAGACTTGTCCCCGGACAGTCCTCCTCTGGCCACCTCTCCCCGGAAGAAGGACATCTCTCTGGAGGAGCTGCAGAAGAGGCTGGAAGCAGCCGAGGAGAGGAGGAAGGTATGCAGCCACTACTGTGGCATTTCCTGCCAGTTCCCTTGCATAGCATCTTCACATAGACCTATATGGGTTTTACTTAATGCCCCATTGAAGCCTATGGGGAGTTACTGCACAGGTGGCAATGTTGGCCTGATTTTTACATCGAGGCTCCCACCATCTAAAAGAGGGGGGTGTTATCCTAGCAGGATAGGGAGCTAGGGAGATGGAGTTGGGGAGTTTTTATTTTAACCTTTTCCAGTGGCGGCCGCTCATTAGGGACGCACACACACCACCCCCCCCCCCCCCAAAATCCATGCACCCGGACCCCTAATCTACATGCAGGGTGCCGGACGCATGGATTCTATTGAGCCTGAGGCTGAGCACTACGCCCTGAGCCCACCCTGTTGTGACATTAGCGAATTAATATTCGCTAATGTCTTCCTATTTTTCCTCCTGTCTAATCGGGAAGCGGGTCCTGAGACCCCATTGACCAGGAGTCCTAACACCCCACTGTCCAGGAGTCCGAAGACTCGGTTGGCCGGGAGGAGAAGTAACGGCCTTGACACGGAGGAGATGGAGGGGGAAAGCTGTAGCTGTGACCTGCGCGGGTAAGTGTGGGGCTGACGGGGGCCTGGCAGGCAGGGGGGGGGGGCCGGGGCGACGGCAGACCTGTGGTCAGGTCTGTCTGCCACGCCCCCCCTGACCGATGGAGTACCAGCCGCCACTGACCTTTTCTATGAAGAAACACAGACCTCATTTAGAGGCTGATTTACTAAAGGCAAATAGCATTTTTTTGCAGATCTTAGTAAATGAGGTAAAGTTTCACTTTACAAAGAATACCCAATCACATGCACGGAAAATTTGCTTGCACATGATTGGATGATGGAAGTCTTTTTTTTAAAAGGCAGCAGCTACAAACACTGTAGCTGCTGACTTTTAATAAGGACACTTACCTGTCCAGTGAGCCCGCGATGTCAGGCCCCCCGAGGCTGATCCGTCCGGCGCCGCAATCCTAACTAAGAGAAACAGGCAGTGGAGCCTTGCGGCTTCACTGCCCGTTTCCTACTGCGCATGTGCGAGCCGCGATGCGCTTTGTGAATGACCCCGTTGTTTCCTGGGACACACACATGTCCCAGAAGGCAACGGGGCCGCTCGCCGAGGAGGAGGAATTGAAAAAACAGTGCAGCGGAATAGGAAGAGGCAGATTAGGAAGACTGCCTAGCAACAAGGGTTTCTGGTGAGTAACATTTTTTTTTATTTTTTCAAACAGTACCACAGCAAAATGACATTTCTAAAAGAAAAATTGTCATTTAAAACTTATTGCGGCTGTAATGAATTGTCGGGTCTCGGCAATATAGATAAAACTCATTGAAAAAAGGGCATGGGTCCCCCCCCCCCAGTCCATTACCAGGCCCTTTGGGTCTGGTATGAATATTAAGGGGAACCCCAAACCAAAATGTAAAAAAAAAATTGCGTGGTGGTCCCCCAAAATCCATACCAGGTCTTTTAGGTATGATATGGAAATTAAGGGTAACCCTGCGCCAAATTTTTTTAAAAAATGGCGTAGGGGTCCCCCCCCCCAAAATCCATACCAATCACTTCAGGTCTGGTATGGATTTTAAGGGGAACCCTGTGCCAAAATGTAAAAAAAAATGGTGTGGGGTCCCCCCCAAAATCCATACCAGATGCTTATCCGAGCATGCAACCTGGCAGGCCACAGGAAAAGAGGGGGGGATGAGAGAGCACCACCCCCCTCCTGAACCATACCAGGCCACATGCCCTCAACATGGGGAGGGTGCTTTGGGGTCTGACCCCAAAGCACCTTGTCCCCATGTTGATGGGGACAAGGGCCTCATCCCCACAACCCTTGCCTGGTGGTTGTGGGGGTATGCGGGTAAGGGGCTTATCGGAATCTGGAAGCCCCCTTTAACAAGGGGACCCCCAGATCCCGGCCCCAACCGTTTATGTCACCGGGTGGCCCTGCCCTCAGCTATATAACAGCTGTCACCCAGAAGAAGCGTCACTCGGTGGGAGCCTCCCATGGAGGCGGAACTGTTTCGGCTTTTTTTTTTCGGTCCGTCGGTCGGCGTGAATATACATCGCTGGACATTTTTATTTTTTAATAGAGTGGCAACTCTTCCCTGATATCAGGAGCAGTGCAGAGTTGTGGCCACCCATCACAAGAAGTTGCATTACATGGACTTCACTGGCAGGATCAACAAGTATTTGTGTGACTTTGCAGGGGGGACAAGAGAAAACTGTAAGTGCAGATGAACTTATAATTAAAGAATATGCAAACACAACATTTCATATTCCTGATATGTGACTGCTGTACCATGTACCTATATGAACAAGTATCCTGTTCTCTTTGTATTGCTTCAATTGTGTGCAATGCCATGGTATCATTTCTAATTTAAACTGAATGGCTTGTTTTACGAGGTGAGGGGTTTACATATACTTTATGAGCTTCAGTACATATATAGTATTTGTTACATGGGCACCATAGTTACATTTTAAAATGAACCTGGCAAGGAAAAAGCAAAATGGCGACTACTATAGCTACACATACTTATCCCCTTCCTTTCACTACTTTAGCTGCATTGTTCAGGACCAAAGACAGTTAGCCTCATTTCATTATATTTCAGCACACACCAGGCAGTCCCGCTGGATGGGAGGAAGTCAAATGCTCCCCTAAACCCAGTGGCTGAACAGAGCATCAGGGGATCAAAGGGAAGAGATATGCTGCCGATGGGGCCACCACTATCAAAATGAACTTCTAATGCCGCGTACACACGAAGGGACTTTGTCCGCCAGACCTAGTCCAGCGGACAATCCGCCGGACTTTCCAGCTGGGCTTCGGCGGACTTGAAAGCGAACGGACTTGACCACACACGATCACGGTAAAAGTCCGGCGGTTTACGCGATGACATACAGCACGTACGACGGGACTAGAAAAAGAAAGATACTAGAAAAATACTTGCTACTGAGCATGCGTCCTTTTTGGTCCGCTGGACCATACTACAGACGGCCGTATTGTCCGCCGGACTGCCAAGTCCAGCGGATAATTTTAAAACAAATCTTAAAACCTAGTCCGCCGGACTTTTTGGAAAAAAAGTCAGTCGAAGGCCCACACACGAGGGGATTGTCCGCTGGACTCAAGTCCAGCGGATAATCCCGCGGGATAGTCCCTTCGTGTGTACGCGGCATTACTTTGACCTAAAATGAAATCTGCAGCCCTCCAAAATCTGTAGAACTAAGCTCCCCAGTGTATAATAGGCACCATAAACGTGTTAAATAATTTCCTTGTGTTTTATGAGGAGGGTCATATAACAAGGAGGTTCTGTCATGTCCAAAGACTTCATTAAATGCTTTTTTTCAAGGTAGACCCAGAAAAACCTCTCTGAAGGAAGCGTTCGTGTAGGGCATTGGCCTGTTGGTTTGCACAATGTCAAGTATTGCACATAGGGAATGCTGCGGGTAAGGGGATGGGGATGTTACCCGCTGTGGGTTTTCGATATAGGTCTGTACTTAAAGCGGTTATATACCCGCTGACTTTTTTTTTTTTTTCAGACCTGCAAGGGAAACGGCATAATGAGCTAGTATGCACCGAATACTAGCTCATTATGAAATCCTTACCTTAGAACGAGGCCCCGACATCTCGCCTGATCCACGCCGAGGGAGCTGACATGTTCCCTCGGCGTATCTTCCGGGTACCACGTCTCTGGCGCTGTGAGTGGCCGGAGCCGCGATATTGTCTCGCATGCGCGCGGGGGATTTTCTACCGGCAGGGTATGGCGTCTGCCGGGCTTTCAGCCGAGAATCCCCTGAGCGCATGCGCCACTGCAGTCAGGGGCTCATTGCGAGGGGAATATCTCCTAAACCATACAGGTTTAGGAGATATTTTTTTTTTACCTACAGGTAAGCCTTATTATAGGCTTACCTGTAGGTAAAAGTAAAAAAAAAACACTATACAACCACTTTAACTGGCCATCAGGATGGATTCTACTCATCAGATCCAAAAAACGAACGAAGGAATGGTCTGTAGATCAAAGGTTTACCATTTGGTGAATGGTGTAAGTAATCACCGGTGCATTGGCGGAGTTCCCTGATTGTTTTGCCAACACAGAATGCATGGCGGACGCATGTCATAGAGAACTTGGCCCCTCTGGTCCCACAGTCTGCAGGTGTGTGTGGTGAGGGCGGTTCGCCATTGGGGAGACTGAATTTGGTGCTCTCCTGGATCCGAGGGGGCACAACAGACATTGTCGATGGTGGTGGGTGCCCGGGGGGCTTAAGTTGATGGTGGCTGCACGTTAAATGGACTCTCTGGGAGGTGGCTTGACGAGGGAACGGCTCAGGGGTTGACCTTCCATACAGCTTTGATCCACAGACTATTATTTCAAATAAATTCCTTGTAATTCAGAACTTGTGTTCTTTTTTTCCCTATCAGTCCCAGGAAGCTCAGGTGCTGAAACAGCTTGCCGAGAAGCGGGAGCACGAGCGAGACGTCCTGCACCGGGCAATAGAAGACAACAACAATTTCAGCAGAATGGCTGAGGAAAAACTCAACTACAAGATGGAGCTCAGCAAGGAGATCCGTGACGCACATCTGTCCGCTCTCAGGGAGCGCCTCCGTGAAAAGGTACGGGTCTCCTGGGAGCATAACAGGACATCCTGTAAGAAAAAAAAAAAAAAAAAAAAAGGAATGACTAGGCTGAAAAGCATGATATCTTCAAATGTTGCATAGCAAATGTGAGCAGTGCTGAGACAAGGTCACCCAGTGCCCAAGGCAAAGATGCCAAACTGCGTCCCCACTTCTCCCTATTATTGATGTTCAAGCTTAGGGATCCCAGTGGGTTGACAGGAGTAGTGAGGTCACTGTCACTACTCCTGTCAGCCTTGTAACAGTAGGAAGGTGCCCTCACCCCTACAGTAATCCTAGTTGCAAGCATCCCTTTAGCTATTCCTGGGGTAAATGTAGAGAGGAGTAGAGGAGTTATTATCTGTAGCAAGTTTCCTGTGACCCCCAAATCAGAAGAATTCACTTCTGGTTTAAAGCCAGCAGTCACCTTATGTTAAGCTTAACATGTGGAAGTCATGGCCAAAAGGTCAGCAATGACATTGGCAATTCCTGCAGCCACCAAAACCGGATCTAGCCTGTCTGATCTGGGGGTGCAGTAAAAAATGTCAGGGGTGCATGCGAGGTCAGCAGGGCAGTGTATAGGATGCAGTACGGCTGTGTAGAGCAGATTAGCAGTGCAGAGGATGGGGTCAGCAGTTTGTAGGGCAGTGTACAGAGAATATTTCTTTGTAGGGCAGTGTACGGTGGGTTATCAGGGCAGAGGAAAGGGGGTCAACAGGGCAGAAGACATGGAGTTAGCAAGGCGGTATGCAGTGGATCAAAACGGCAGTGTACAGGGGGTCAGCAGGGCAGAGTATGAGGGGTCAGCAGATGAGTGTACAAGAGTCAGTAGGGCAGTCTACAGGGGGTCAGTAGAGTAGAGGGTAGGGGTCAGCAGGGCAGGGGACGGGTCAGCTGGGTGGAGAGCAGGAGTTATCAGGGCAGAAGACAGGGGGCAGTAGGACAGTGTACAGTTGTCAGCAAGGCGGAGGACAGGAATCACAAGGGAAGAGAACAGGGATCAGCAGGGCAGAGGATAAGGATCTGGAGGCCAATGTACAGGGGTCAGCAGGAAGAGGGGTCACAAGGGCAGAGGAAAATAGGTTAGCAGTGTAGAGGAGAGGGGTCAGGAGGGCAGAAGATAGGGGTCTGTAGGACAGTGTACAGGGGTCTGCAGAGGGAGAGGAAAGGGGTCAGTAGGGCAGTGTACAGGACTCAGCAGTGCAGAGGACAGGGACAGGGGTCAGCAGTGCAGAGGACAGGACTCAGCAGTGCAGAGGACAGGGACAGGAGTCAGCAGTGCAGAGGACAGGACTCAGCAGTGCAGAGGACAGGGACAGGGGTCAGCAGTGCAGAGGACAGGGGTCAGCAGTGCAGAGGACAGGGGTCAGCAGTGCAGAGGACAGGGGTCAGCAGTGCAGAGGACAGGGACAGGAGTCAGCAGTGCAGAGGACAGGGACAGGAGTCAGCAGTGCAGAGGACAGGAGTCAGCAGTGCAGAGGACAGGAGTCAGCAGTGCAGAGGACAGGAGTCAGCAGTGCAGAGGACAGGGGTCAGTATGGAAAAGAAGAGGGGTCACAAGGGCAGGGATTTTCTTTTACTTTCACTTTCAATGATAATGGTAAACAGGAGATATAGAGAGGGTCAATCTCCTTAATGGGGGTACAGACTGCAATATAAACTGGCAGAGGTTGCAATCCCTCTCCACTCTATCCAAAACTAAAAAAAAGTTTTGCCTTTAGTTATACTTTAAGGCTGTGGTATTGGCCCTTGGGACACTATACCCCCCTCTGACATCAACAACAGGGTATTATTTCTCTCACTGACACTAATGATGAATGAGCATAAATTATACCTCTGATACCAATGATGGGGCACAATTTCTCCCACTTATACCAATAATGGGGCACTATTCCTCCTACTTACCCCAATAATGGGGCACTATTCCTCCCACTGACACCAATAATCGGGCACTATTCCTCCCACTGACACCAGCGATGGGGCACTATTCCTCCCACTGACACCAATGATTAGACAACATTCCTCCTACTTACCCCAATAATAGGGCACTATTCTTCCCACTGACACCAATGATGAATGAGCATAAATTCTACCTCTGACACCAATGATGGGGCACTATTCCTCCCACTTACATCAATAATGTGGCACCATTCTTCCCACTTACCCCAAAAACAGGGCACCATTCCTCCCACTTACCCCAATGATGGGGCACTATTCGTCACACTCACACCAATGATGGGGCACTATTCGTCACACTCACACCAATGATGGAGCACTATTCCCCACACTGACATCAATAATGATGCACTATTCCTCTCACTGACACCAATAATACGGCACTATTCCCCACACTGAAACCAAAAATGGGGCACTATTCCTCCCACTGATACCAATGATGGGGCACTATTCCTCCCACTGATACCAATGATGGGGCACTATTCCTCCCACTGATACAAATGATGGGGCACTATTCCTCCCACAAATGATGGGGCACTATTTCCTCCCACTGATACCAATGATGGGGCACTATTCCACTGATACCAATGATGGGGCACTATTCCTCCCACTGATACCAATGATGGGGCACTATTCCTCCCACTGATGCACTATTCCTCCCACTGAAACCAATGATGCGGCACTATTCCTCCCACTGATACTGGGGCACTATTCCTCCCACAAATGATGGGGCACTATTCCTCCCACTGATACCAATGATGGGGCACTATTCCTCCCACTGATACCAATGATGGGGCGCCATTCTTCCCATTAAAATCAATGATTGAGAACTATTCCTACCAAGCCTGAGGCATTATCAGCCCCCGCTGTACACAGTCCGGCCCCCCTAAAATCTGAAGAACAGTAAACTGGCCCCTTGTTTATAAAGTTGTTTTCGTTTTAGAGTGGAGAAGTAATAGGATACCTTTCATTGTTTTTATTGCTGTTTGTGCCCCGTTAGGGAATTTCACCCTATTTGTCCTGTGCACTGTTATTACCGAAAGTAAAAGTGAAAGAAATTCCCAAATCTTGTCACCAGAACAGGAGGTAGAGGTGAAACCTTCCAACGGGGACACTAGTTCTGGTGACAACCAGGAATTCCTTCATTTTGGGAGGAATTTTCTCTCACTTCCTGCTTTTGGCTAAGGAACAGGAAGTGAAAGGAAAGCCCTACAATAGGACACAAATAAAACTGTCAGGGTTTATACTCCTCCCTTACACTATAAAAAAAAAAAAAAAAAAAAAAATTGCTTTTAGTTCTACGTTGTTTTTTTTGCTTTTTTTTTTTTAATGCAGCTAGTATAAGTATGTCATTTTGGCTTGCTCTCTGTCAGGGGAGGGCTGGCAGCCTTAGGCCTGGGGGGGAAGTCCAGTCAAGTGGCTCATTGAACTACCGAATCAGCTCACCATCCATGCCCAACTGTTTTTTCAATGCAGCCTCACCAGTACCCCTCAATGCAGCCTGATCAGTGCCCATCAATGCCGACTCAGCAGTGCCACCTCATCAGTGCCCATCAATGCAACCTCACCAGTGTCCATAAATGCAGCCTGATCACTGGAGCAGGGTAAATGGGGTGTATGGGGGGATGGGGTGTGGGGGTCAGCTGGGGGTGTCAGGGTCTCTTACTTGGCAGCTCAGGTTGCACGCCACGGCCAGCGCAAGCCAGCACCCAGCCCCACAGCCCGAGCCAGTCACGGCACCCTGGTCTCTGAGGGTGGTAGTTTCCTCTGCGCTGCTTGGGAGCTTGAGTGTGGACTACAACTCCTGGAATGCAACAGTGGCCGACCGCCGCAGCTGTAAAAATAGCAGTGGGCGCCAGCCATTTTCAACGTAAGTTAGGGCGGCCTGGGGGGCAATTGACACTCTGCCCCCCAGCCCAGCCCTCCCCTGCTCTCTGTACAATAGAGAGAGGGAAGGCTGCACTAGGGGCCAATCAGATATCCAGCATGCAGATATGCTGACAAAGAACATGCTGACAGGGGGAGAGAGCTAATTGATAATCCCATCAGTCTTCTATTGCTTCTTCACTGTGCAGTCACAGGTGGGGCAGCAGGGAGCTAGCTGTACTGCTTAACCATGTATTTTGTGCTTTTGGCCTAGAGCAGTGGTCATCAACCCTGTCCTCAGGGCCCACTAACAGGCCAGATTTTAAGTATTACCTTGGGGAGATGCAGACTAGAATACTGCAATCACTGAGCAGCAAATGATATCACCTGTGATGTATTTCAGTTATCTTGCAAACCTGGCCTGTTAGTGGGTTGCAGTAGATGACCACTGGCCTCGAGTTCCACTTTAAGTTTTTGTACGCAGTTGCGCTATTGCGCTATTTGCAGTTGCGCCATTTCATTGACCCTCACGGACCCCGCTGTTGTTTCTCTCCAGGAGCTGCATGCTGCTGAAGTCCGCAAGAACAAGGAGCAGCGAGAGGAAATGTCCGGATAAACGCCGCCACTGCCGCACTCTTCCATGTTGTCTCCTGGAAACAGCAAAGGAAACTGTTTTACGTACATGTCATCTGTCACTTCATCACACAGCCCCCCTTCTCCCATCCTTCCCTCTTACCTTCATGGCCCCCCCGCCGCCGTGGGGGTAACGTCATCCATACGATAACGCCATCTGGATCGCACGACAGCAGATTCTCCCGGAGGAGAACGCCCCTTGCATATCTTATTTTTAAACCATATAAAATACGATGGTTCGACCACCTGGCGTCCCGTGTCTTTATTGTCTCCTTTCCTGTCTACCTCTCCTCATTTAAACCGCTTCAGCCCCAGGAAGGATTTACCCCCTTCCTGACCAGAGCACTTTTTGCGATTCGGCACTGCGTCTCTTTAACTGACAATTGTGCGACGTTGCAGCCAAACGTCGTTTTTTTTCCCCACAAATAGAGCTTTCTTTTGGTGGTATTTGATCACCTCTGCGGTTTTTATTTTTTGCGCTATAAACAAAAAAAGAGCAAAAATTTTGAGAAAAAAAAAGCAATATTTTTTACATTTTGCTATAATAAATATCCCCAAAAACATATAAAAAAAAATTTTTTTCCCTCAGTTTAGGCTGATACGTATTCTTCTACATATTTTTGGTAAAAAAAAAAAAAAATCGCAAAAAGCGTATATTGATTGGTTTGTGCAAAAGTTATAGCGTCTACAAAATAGTGGATAGATTTATGGCATTTTTATTATTCATTTTTTTATATTAGTAATGGGGGCGGTCTGCAATTTTTATCGTGACTGCGACATTATGGCGGACACATCGGACACTTTTGACACTCTTTTGGGACCATTGACATTTATACAGAGATCAGTGCTATAAAAATCCACTGATTACTGTGTAAATGATACTGGCAGGGAAGGGGTTAACACTAGGGGGGCGATCAAGGGGTTAAGTGTGTCCTAGGGAGTGATTCTAACTGTGTGGGGGATGGGCTCACTACAACATGACAGAGATCACCGCTCCCGATGACAGGGAGCAGTAGATCTCTGTCATGTGACTAGGCAGAACAGGAAAACGCCTTGTTTACATAGGCATCTCCCCGTTCTGCTTCTCCGTGACATGATAGCGGGCCACCGGCGGACATCGAGTATGCGGGACCCGCAGGCATGGTCATGAAGTACGTGGCGGGCACGCTCACACCCACAATGCTGCGATTTAAAGGGGACGTACCTGTACGCCCATTTACCCAGCCGTGCCATTGTGCCGACGTCTATATCGTCGTGCGCTGGTCGGCACGTGGTTAACCACTTAAAGCGGAGTTCCACCCTAAAGTGTAACTTCCGCTCATCGGAACCCCACCCCCCCCTCCAGTGCAACAGTTGGCACCTTTCAGGGGGGAGGGGGATGCAGACAGGTATTTGCACCCACTTCTGGGCATAGACTCCCGTGGGAGTCTATGCCTCTTCCTGTCCCGCCGCGCTGTCTGTTGGGACACACACGGGTCCCAGAGACAGTGCAGACGGTTCCCATTTCACTGCGTGACTCGCGCATGCGCAGTAGGGAACCGGGAAGTGAAGCCGCAACGCTTCACTTCCTGAAATTTCTCTGCTTCGGCTGCCGACATCGCTGGACCCCGGGACAGGTAAGTGTCCATTTATTAAAAATCAGCAGCTGCAGTATTTGTAGCTGCTGGCTTTTAATTTTTTTTTTTTTTTGGTGCAATCCCTCTTTAACCACTTCAACACCGCCCATAGACATATGACGCCCACAAGGTGGATCTACCATCCTGGGTGGGCGTCATATGACGTCCTCGGATTCCCGGCCGCCTGGGGGGCGCGCGCGCGCCGCCGGCGGCGCGCGCGCCCGCGGCATCGCTCGGGACCCGGTGCGAGTGCCCGGCGGCCGCGATGTCCGCCGGGCACCCGCGATTGCCCGTTAAAACAACGGGACCGGGCGGGACCGTGGAGCTGTGTGTGTAAACACACAGCTCCACGTCCTGTCAGCGGGGAGGAGACCGATCATGTGATCCCAGTACGGAGGATCACATGATCGGTCTCCTCCCCTTAAGTCCCCTCCCCCTACAGTTAGAATCATTCCTATAGGGACACATATTAACCCCTCCAGCGCCCTCTAGTGTTAACCCCTTCCCTGCCAGTCACATTTACACAGTAATCATTGCAATTTTATAGCAACGATCGCTGTGTAAATGTGAATGGTTCCAAAAATGTGTCAAAAGTGTCCGAAGTGTCCGCCGCAATGTCGCAGTCACGAAAAAAAAATCGCAGATCGCCGCCATTAATAGTAAAAAAAAAAAAAAAAAAATTCAATAAATCTATCCCCTATTTTGTAGACGCTATAACTTTTGCGCAAACCGATCAATATACGCTTATTGCGATTTTTTTTACCAAAAATATGTAGAAGAATACGTATCGGCCTAAACTGAGGAAAAAAATAGTTTTTTTTAAAAAAAAAATGGGATATTTATTATAGCAAAAAGTAAAAAATATTGTGTTTTTTTTCAAAATTGTCGCTCTTCTTTTGTTTATAGCGCAAAAAATAAAAACCGCAGGGGCGATCAAATACCACCAAAAGAAAGCTCTATTTGTGGGAAAAAAAGGACGTCAATTTTGTTTGGGTGTAACGTCGCACGACCGCGCAATTGTTAGTTAAAGCGACGCAGTGCCGAATCGCAAAAAGTGCTCTGGTAAGGAAGGGTGTTTAAAAGCCCTGTATTGAAGCGGTTAAGGACCAGACCTATTTTTCAAACTTGTTGTTTACAAGTTAAAATAATTTTTTTTTGCTAGCAAATTACTTAGAACCCCCAAACATTTTTTTTTTTAGACACCCTAGAGCAGGTATATGCAATTAGTGGACCTCCAGCTGTTGCAGAACTACAAGTCCCATGAAGCATAGCAAGACTCTGACAGCCACAAGCATGACACCCAAGGCAGAGGCATGATGGGACTTGCAGTTTTGCAACAGCTGGGGGTCCGCTAATTGCATATCCCTGCCCTAGAGAATAAAATGGCGGTCGTTGCAATACTTTATGTCACACCGTATTTGCGCAGCGGTCTTACAAATGCACTTCTTTGAATTAAAAAATAAGAAAACTGTAAAGTCAGCTTATTTTTTATTTATTTTTTATATTGTGAAAGATAATGTTACGCTGAGTAAATTGATACCCAACATGTCACGCTTCAAAAAATTGGGCCCACTCGTTTTTTAAGACCGCTTACATAGTGTGCTATGCCAGCCCCCAATAGAGGGGCTGGCATCGTCTTTTCAAATATAGGTTCACAAACACTTTAACTCTCTCAGTGTGAGGATTTCAAAGTTGGGCTTTAATGCGGCGTACATGCGGTCGGAATTTCCGATGGAAACAGTCCGATGGGAGCTTTTCATCGGATTTTCCGACCGTGTGTATGCCCATCGGTCTTTTTCTGTCAGAATTTCCGACGGACTTTGAATTGAGAACCTGTTCTCAATTTTTCCGACGGAAAACCTTTCTATCGGATTTTCCGATCGTGTGTATGCAATTCCGACACGTAAAATTCCGACGCATGCTCGGAAACAATTCAACGCATGCTCAGAAGCATAAAACTTCCCTTTTATAGTGCTGTAGAACGTGTTTTATGCCGCTGTGTTATTGACCGTCGGAATTTGGTGTGACCGTGTGTAGGCAACACAACTTGAGCGGAATTCCGTCTGAAAAACCGTCAGAGTTTTTTTTCCGACGAGAATTCCGATCGTGTGTACGCGGCATAGCTGTCACACGCAGATGAAAGATCACACCTTTGAGCTACATATAAATTAAATGGTAAATACAATGTATAGCAATACACTAATACTCAATGACACATACAGAATATCTGCAAGTGTCAATCTAAACAGAAGCAGCTGCTTTGCGACAGCCTCTCCGGCTATGTAATATAAAGCAATTACCAGTTGTCTTTTTGACAGCCAGTAATTGCTGGTCATAGCACAGCAGCAGGGGGAGAGGAGCTTAATGTAAGAAATGCGTCCTAAAAATGTTGAAGTATCTTAAAACATTTCACACACTTTCGAAATCAAACGTGGTTAGGAATTATCCATAGGCCCCTGACACAATTTAACCACTTCAGCCCCAGAAGATTTACCCCCTTCCTGACCAGAGCATTTTTTGCGATTCGGCACTGTGTCGCTTTAACTGACAATTGCGCGGTCGTGCGACGTGGCTCCCAAACAAAATTGATGTCCATTTTTTCCCACAAATAGAGCTTTCTTATGGTGGTATTTGATCACCTCTGCGGTTTTTATCTTTTGCGCTATAAACAAAAAAAGAGCACAATTTAAAAAAAAAAAAAACAACACATTATTTTTTACTTTTTGCTATAATAAATATCCCCCACAAATATATAAAAAAAAATGTTATTCTCAGTCTAGGCGGATACGTATTCTTCTACATATTTTTGGTAAAAAAAAAATCGCAATAAGCGATTATTGATTGGTTTGCGCAAAAGTTATAGCGTTTACAAAATAGGGGATAGTTTTATGGCATTTTTATTAATATATTTTTTTTTTTTTTACTAGTAATGGCGGCGATGCGACATTATGGCGGACACATCAGACATTTTTGACACATTTTTGGGACCATTGTCATTTATACATCAATCAGTGCTATACAAATGCACTGATTCCTGTGTAAATGACACTGGCAGTGAAGGGGTTAACCACTAGGGGGCAGTTAAGGGGTTAAGTGTGTCCTAGGGGCGGGTTTCTAACTGTGGGGGGGCGTGGCTACGTGTGGCACGTCACTGATCTCTGCTCCCGATCACAGGGTTTGTTTACATTAGCATCTCCTCGTTCTTCCACTCCGTGAGACGATCTTGGGTATCCCCGCAGGGATCGAGTCAGCGGGACCAGCGACCCAACTCACGGAGCTTGCCACGGGTGATTCTGACGCAGTATATGTGCATTAAGGTGGCCGGAAAGTGGTTAAAGGGGTTGTAAATACTTGTGTTTTTTTACCTTAATGCATTATATGTATTAAGGTGAAAAAACACCTGGCAGTGTCCGCCCCCCCCAGTTTTACTTACCTATTTCCCTCGGCGAGGACGCACTGTCCCTCGCTCCATGGGGGTCCCGGCTCTTGATTGGGTAGATTGATAGCAGCGTAGCCATTGGCTCCCGCTGCTGTCAATCAAATCCAATGATGCCGGCATTCGTGTCTATGGACGCAAATGCTGGACTCAGGAGCGCACCCGCAAGGTAACCCCCCTTCCCGGGAGAGTGCTTCTCCTAGGGGGTTATCTGATGCAGGGAGGAGCCGCGGGGGGGACCCCAGAACAGGAGGATCGGGGCAACTTTGTGCAAAACAAGCTGTACAGTGGAGGTAAGTATGATATGTTTGTTATTTAAAAAAAATTAAAAAGAGCCTTTACAATCACTTTAACTTTCTGCTACGGAGGTATAGTGTACTTGTGGCTATGGAATTCAAGTATTTATACAGTAATACATTGGGTTACGAGCATGCTTGTAATCCAAAGCACATGTATATGAAAGCGAGTTTCCCCATAAAAAATAATAGAAATTCCCAAATTTATTCCACAACCAGTGCTGGTGTATGCAGTACTGTATGTGGACAGAGGTGCAGGTGTATGCAGTACTGTATGTGGACAGAGGTGCGGGGGGCGCTGGTGTATGAAGTAGTGTATGTGGACAGAGGTGCGGGGGCGCTGGTGTATGCAGTACTGTATGAGGCCAGAGGTGCGGGTGGCGCTGGTGGCTCCCAGCGCTTCCTGGAGAACTCTGAGACACTCTGGAACTGTTGACACTTTCGGGTGCTCTGACGCATGTTACGCCCGCCCCACCCGACTGGGTGTGTCTCCGAGTTCTCCCGGAAGTGCTGGGAGCCACCAGCGCCCCCTCTGGCCACATACGGTAATATATACACCGGTGGCTTGAGTCCTGCCAGCGCTCGCAAGTCAAGTCAGGATTTCAAAAAATATATAGCTTGTCCTATGAAATGCTCGTATACTACGTTACTCGCAAACCGAGGTATCACTGTATATTCATGCCAGGCAGTAAATGAAATTCAAAACAAGCCCTCACTGACCTCTGTAGCTGAACGCACTGTGGAGGAATTAATCCTCAAAACAAACTAAGTTCCCTCCTCCCAGCAGTGAAATGGCAACTCTCCAGCCTTCTAATCTCTAATGTAAACACAGAGCAGGGTAAGAAAAATCACTGCTGGGGGGGGGAACTGTGCCACTGAGTCAATGCTGGGAGGAAGAAACCGGGAAAGCTGAGCTGCTGAGTCACCCCTGTTAGTGCAACTTGTTTTCCTGTGTTAAAGGAGTTGTAGAGTATCAGGGATTTTCACCTTAATGCATTCCCAGTGCTTTGTCCAGTGCCCTCTGCATGCACTTTTATATTATATATACCGTTCTTTCTGCCTGGAAACTTGAGAATGTCCATGGAAACCAAAAACTGTCCCTTTACGCCAAAAGCGGTTTTAGACCAGCTAGAAAACAGCGATAATAAATTAGAATCACTTGCAGAATTGAGCGCTAGTGATTTGTGGGGAAATCCGTCATCAAACACTGAAAGTAATGACAGCGACAATTCTGCAACTGAGCAAATTTCACTGTTTTTGAGTTGATTACATTATTGAATACATTTTATTATTTTATTATTTTTGATAATTATTTATAGTTATTTATTATATTCAAATTTTATTGATTTTGTGTTTCAAATATTATCATACCCGGGATGTCTACTAGACTATTGTTTGGACAGATTTAAGTGAGTTATTCCTAAGAATTACAGGCCTACAATATAAAACAACAAATTTCCATGCGAAACAATGTAGCGCTTTGAGCATCAAAAATCTGATATAATCATACCGCCGCCAGGGAGGTTAAAGCAGGACATTCATTTTTGAACACCATAGTACAGAGAAAGTTATACGTGACCCTGTTTTCACAATAAATTTTTTTATTGAAATGTCAAAAAAGAAAGGAAGCCACAGGCCACCAAGACACGGAGTGGTAGACAGCATATGAAGAAGTTAACAAAAATGGTTACATACAGATCGCAGACCATAATCATACAAAGATATTGTGCCACATTCATTACAGGAATACAAAAGCTGCTAAGTGGTCTGGATATATAGGCAAGATGAGTGTAGTGTAATGAGTGGCTTACATAGTTAGGCCCTGGGGCGGTTTTCAGGCGGTACAGCGCTAAAAATAGCGCCTGTACACCGCCTGAAAAAAACGGCCCCATTCACTCCAGTGTGAAATCCGGCGGGCTTTCACACTGGAGCGGTGCGCTAGCAGGACGGTAAAAAAAGTCCTGCTAGCAGCATCTTTGGAGCGGTGTATTCACCGCTCCTATACCGCTCCTACCCATTGATTTCAATGGGACACCGTGGTAATACCGCGGCAAAGCGGCGCTTTGCGGGGATTTTAACCCTTTTTCGGCCGCTCGCGGGGGTAAAACCGCCCCGCGAGCGGCCGAATACCACGGCTAAAACAACGGTAAAGCAGCGCTAAATATAGCGCTGCTTTACCATCACCGTGGCTCCCGCCCCAGTGTGAAAGGGGCCTTAGGTTTAAAAAAGACACAAGTCTATCCAGTTCAGACAAAAAAAGGGGGTTAAAGGGGTTGTAAAGGTTTTTTTTTTTAAATAACAAACATGCCTATACTTACCTGCTCTGTGCAAGGGTTTTGCACAGAGCGGGCCCGATCCTCCTCTTCTGCCCATCGGGGCACACGTGCGGAGCATGCTCCCGAGTCCTGCTGCGTCAATTGACACAGACAGCGGGACTCAGCCCCATTCCCCCCCCCCCCCTGTCACTGGATTTGATTGACAGCAGCGGGAGCTGAAGCTGGTGTGCTCATCCATAACACCCACCCATAAGAGTGGAGACCAACATGATCCAGCCAACTACAGGGGGATATGTGTCAGCAGCACACTAGGGAAACTATTCAACAGTATCCTCAATAAACGGATCCTCAGCTTCCTGACACAACACAATTTCCTCAGCAGAAGTCAGGCAGGGTTCAGACAGGGTTCATGCCAAACCATTGCACAACAGACCACATCTACACCCTGCACAGCCTCTTCAAGAACCATGTCCACAATACAAAACATGGAAAGATATTTGCCTGCTTTGTGGACTTTAAGAAGGCATTTGACTCTGTGTGCCACCCAGGCCTGTTTCTCAAACTATTAGAGAGTGGAATAGGAGGGAAAACATATGAGGTTATCAAGAGTTCATACACTGAGAACAGCTGCAGCGTAAAGGTGAATGGGAAAAGAACTGAACACTTCCGGCAGGCCCGAGGAGTCAGACAGGGCTGCAGCCTAAAGGATCACTAAAGAAACCTCCACTGTGCAGCTCGTTTTGCACAGAGTGGCCCCGAACCTGGTCTTCCGGGGTCATTCGGCGGCTGTCTCGGCTCCCCCCCCCCCCCGAAAGGACTCCACACTTTCATGCGAGCTCCCTCGCATGGTGTGGAGTGATTGCTGGGGCGCTACCGTGATACAGCCGGCGGCCATAGCTGCTCACTGTATCACTCGGCCCCGCCCCCCGCGTCATTGGATGTGATTGACAGCAGCGCAAGCTAATGGCTGCGCTGCTTTCAATCCATCCACTGTAACCAATCAACGGCCAAGCTGAGCGGCGAAGAGGATGTCGGGGGCGAGCGCAGGACTTTCGAGGGGTCAGGTAAGTAAAACGGGGGGGCTGGGCGGTATTGTTGGACTTTTACCTTTACAACCCCTTAAGTCCAACCCTCTTCAACATCTACATCAATGAACTGGCTGCAGCTCTAGAATCCTCGCCAGCACCAGGACTGACTCTACATGACACCGAGGTGACGTTCCTGCTGTATGCGGATGACCTCCTACTTCTGTCACCAACAGAGAGAGGCCTACAAGACAGCCTGGAAGTGCTGAAGAAATACAGTGCCACATGGGCACTACCAATCAACTCAAGTAAAACAAAAATCATGGTGTTCCAAAAGAAAAATACTAAACAAACAAAGAGCCCTCCCTTTACATTAAACAACTGCACTGTTGATGAAACTAACAGCTACACATACCTCGGCTTGGAAATTAACAAATCAGGAAGTTTCAAAACAGCCATAGAGGCACTAAAAGACAAGGCATGCAAAGCCTTCTATGCCATCAGGAGTCAGCTGTACCACCTAAAACCACCAGTGAGAGTCTGGCTCAGAATATTTGATAGCATCATCACCCCAATTCTTCCCTTATGGCAGTGAAGTCACCTACCTAGACCAATCCAAATGGGACCCCAGCCCAGCAGAAATATTCCATCTGGATTTCTGCAAGTACCTCCTCCAAGTCCATCGGAGCACCTCCAACAGTGCTTGCCGGTCTGAGTTGGGAAGATTTCCATTACTTCTCGCAGTACTGAAGAGGGCGCTATCATACTAGGACCACCTACAAAACAGAAGTCCCAACTCATACCACCATAAAGCCTTACTGAACAGTAAGGACCAGTCCGAGCTGTGTGGCCTGCAACAACTCATCAACACCTTGTCTATCCCAAACGCTCAACAATGCGGCCTGACAAAATCTCAAATAAAAAACATAATCAATGACTCTAAAGAAAAACATGTTGGAGAATGGAGAAATGAGCTAACAAACTCCAAAAAACTAACTGTTTACCAGTCATTGCAGAGAGACTACAAACTGGCCCCGTACCTGGAGGTGCTACAAGACCTCAAAGACAGACGGACCCTGAGCCAGTACAGACTACACCCTGGAAATCGAATTAGGACGGCATAGACAGACCTACAAGCCCAGGGAGAGTAGACTGTGCCAGCAATGTGACCAGGGGGTCCTGGAGGATGAGGACCACTTCCTTGCCCAAAGTACTCATCAGTGAGGGACACTCACTTCCAGAGACTCTCCCCTCTCATCCCAGACTTCAATTCTAAAGAAGAGAAGAGGAAACTCCAATTTCTACTGGGAGAAGAGGAGCCAATGGTGAAAATTGCTGCCCAATATGTGACAGCGTGTCACAGACTGAGAGGGACATGAAAGACTGAGGACTTAAAAATCCTTTACACAGACATATGCCCATTCCCCTCTATTACCCATTACCCCCTCCTTTTTCTTATAGAAACTTAACTGCTTTGGCAATGCTAACATGTATGTGGTCCTGCCAATAAAGCTTATTTGAATTGAATTGAGAGAGAGAAGGAGAGGGATGGAGCAAGAGAGAGAGAAATGGAGAGAGAGAGAACGAGAGGGATGGAGAGAGAGAGAGAACGAGAGGGATGGAGAGCGAGAGAGAGAAATGGAGAGAGAGAACGAGAGGGATAGAGAGAGAGAGAGAGAACGAGAGGGATGGAGAGAGAAAGAGAACGAGAGGGATGGAGAGCGAGAGAGAGAAATGGAGAGAGAGAACGAGAGGGATGGAGAGAGAGAGAGAAATGGAGAGAGAGAACGAGAGGGATAGAGAGAGAGAGAAATGGAGAGAGAGAACGAGAGGGATAGAGAGAGAGAGAGAACAAGAGGGATGGAGAGATAGAGAGCGAGAGGGATGGAGAGAGAGAGAGAGAACGAGAGGGATGGAGAGAGAGAGAGAACGAGAGGGATGGAAAGAGAAAGAGAACGAGAGGGATGGAAAGAGAAAGAGAACGAGAGGGATGGAGAGAGAAAGAGAACGAGAGGGATGGAGAGAGAAAGAGAGAGAGAGGGATGAGAGAGAGAAAGAGAACGAGAGGGATGGAGAGAGAGAGAACGAGAGGGATGGAGAGAGAGAGAACTAAAGGGATGGAGAGAGAGAGAGAACGAGAGGGATGGAGAGAGAGAGAACGAGAGGGATGGAGAGAGAGATGGAGAGAGAGAGAGAGAGGGATGGAGAGAGAGAGAGAACGAGAGGGATGGAGAGAGAGAGAACGAGAGGGATGGAGAGAGAGAGAGAACGAGAGGGATGGAGAGAGAGAGAACGAGAGGGATGGAGAGAGAGAGAGAGAACGAGAGGGATGGAGAGAGAGAGAGAGAACGAGAGGGATGGAGAGAGAGAGAACGAGAGGGATGGAGAGAGAGAGAACGAGAGGGATGGAGAGAGAGAGAACGAGAGGGATGGAGAGAGAGAGAACGAGAGGGATGGAGAGAGAGAGAGAGAGAGACAGAACGAGAGGGATGGAGAGAGAGAACGAGAGGGATGGAGAGAGAGAGAGAACGAGAGGGATGGAGAGAGAGAGAGAACGAGAGGGATGGAGAGAGAGAGAACGAGAGGGATGGAGAGAGAGAGAACGAGAGGGATGGAGAGAGAGAGAGAACGAGAGGGATGGAGAGAGAGAGAACGAGAGGGAAGGAGAGAGAACGAGAGGAAAGGAGAGAGAACGAGCGAGAGGAAAGGAGAGAGAGAGAACGAGAGGGATGGAGAGAGAATGAGAGGGAAAAAAAGAAAAGAATGGAGAGAATCGGAGAGGGAATGAGAGAGATGGAATGAAACATAAGGAGAAGAGAGCTGCAGAGAGACAGAAACAGAGGGATTGTTGTTGGTTGTTTAAAAGAAGAATTCCAGGTATGGCATTTTATACATGGTTACACTGACCCAGCTTGGACCAATGTAACCATGTACATTATCTAACAAAAGTGAGTACACCCCTAAGTGAAAATGTCCAAATTGGGACCAATTAGCCATTTTCCCTCCCAGGTGTCATGTGACTCGTTAGTGTTACAAGGTCTCAGGTGTGAAGGTGTGTTAAATTTGGTGTTATCGTTCTCACTCTCTCATACTGGTCACTTCAACATGGCACCTCACGGCAAAGAACTCTCTGAGGATCTGAAAAAAAAATAATAATTTTGCTCTACATAAAGATGACCTAGGGCTATAAGAAGATTGCCAAGACCCTGAAACTGAGCTGCAGCACGGTGGCCAAGACCATACAGCGGTTTAACAGGTCAGATTCCATTCAGAACAGGCCTCGCCATGGTCCACCAAAGAAGTTGAGTGCACGTTCTGTGTGATATCGAGGTTGTCTTTGGGAAATAGACATATGAGTGCTGCCAGCATTGCTGCAGAGGTTGAAGGGGTGGGGGGGGGGGTCAGCCTTTCAGTGCTCAGACCATACGCCACACACTGCATCAAATGGGTCTGCATGGCTGTCGTCCCAGAAGGAAGCCTCTTCTAAAGATGATGCACAAGAAAGCCTGCAAACAGTTTGCTGAAGACAAGCAGACTAAGGACATGGATTACTGGAACCATGTCCTGTGGTCTGATGAGACCAAGATAAACTTATTAGGTGTCAGATGGTGACAAGCGTGTGTGGGGGCAACCAGGTGAGGAGTACAAAGACAAGTGTGTCTTGTCTACAGTCAGGCATGGTCTGGGGCTGCATGAGTGCTGCCGGCACTGGGGAGCTACAGATCATTGAGGGAACCATGAATGCCAACATGTACTGTGACATACTGAAGCAGAGCATGATCCCCTCCCTATGGAGACTGGGCCCAGGGCAGTATTCCAGCATAACGACCCCAAACACACCTCCAAGATGACCACTGCCTTGCTTAAGTAGCTGAGGGGAAAGGTGATGGACTGGCCAAGCATGTCTCCAGACCTAAACCCTATTGAGCATCTGTGGGGCATCCTCAAAGAAGGTGGAGGAGCGCAAGGTCTCCAACATCCACCAGCTCTGTGATGTCGTCATGGAACAGGGGAAGAGGACTCCAGTGGCAACCTGTGAAGCTCTGGTGATCTCCATGCCCAGGAGGGTTAAGCAAGGTTTGAATCGCAAGCAGATATAGCCCTCTGCACGGGCCAAATGGAAACCTTGTGTCTCCATGATGAACCAAGGCCGGAAGAACCACACTTTTGTGAGATACTGTATATACAGTACCATACCTGTGGGATCCCTCTAGAAGCTGGAAATCACCTGTAAAGCAGACACTACTACTACTCCGGCGATGTCCACTAACTTCCAGGTCCTGTGCCAGCCGTCTCACATAGGCACCATTCAGAGAACGCTTTGCATTTTCTTCTCACTGGATTCAAGGCATTTTCTGATTGGATGGGAAGGGGAGGTGATGTCCCGCTCTCTGCCTCATCCAATATATATATATAAAACTATTTTTATATTAATAAGCTATATTATTATTAGTAACTATTAAAATAATATTATTCTAAGACTATATTATGTATTATATAAATAATGGTATTATTAAAACTATATAATCTAGTATTACGAATAATTATATTATTAGCTATTAAAATGATATTTTTAAAACTGTTAGTATTAAAAAAAATATATATATATATATATATATATAAAGACTATAATGTTGTACTTTTGAAAAATATTAATAGAACTATATATATTCAAAACAAGAAAGGAAAAAGATGACAGGCGCTAAATGCACCTCTCCCCTTATCTCAGCGCAATGGACGGTAAAAAATTAAATAAAATACAAACAGTGATTAGAATCTGTAGGTTGCCCTATAGCAGCCGCTTACGTCAAAACATATATACTGATTATTAATGGTAAATAGATTCCATATTCACAAAGCTCTTTAGAAATACTTTCACCATTTAGCAGCGCTCCTCTGGATTATTATATGACCAGATAAATATATACACTAAAAAATCAGAGATTTGTATATGCATATAAAACACTATTGTGCTGTGGAAATCCTCAAAACATATCACTGGCAATCTGATATATTGTTACAAACGAGATGCTGCCAAGCAAAAAAACGGTTGGTAAGGTGTTAGAGTGTACACTCTCACTGTTCACAGCGTCTCCTATCCCCCTTCCGGTTTGCTGTAGCCTCCTCGTGGAACGCAAGGAGCGTCAACGTCACTTCCGGTCGTCGTATAGATCATGCCCTGACGCGTTTCGTCATCACGACTTTCTCAAAGGGCGCCCCGTGATGACGAAACGCGTCAGGGCGTGACCTATACGACGACCGGAAGTGACGTTGACGCTCCTTGCGTTCCACGAGGAGGCTACAGCAAACCGGAAGGGGGATAGGAGACGCTGTGAACAGTGAGAGTGTACACTCTAACACCTTACCAACCGTTTTTTTGCTTGGCAGCATCTCGTTTGTAACAATATATCAGATTGCCAGTGATATGTTTTGAGGATTTCCACAGCACAATAGTGTTTTAAATGCATATACAAATCTCTGATTTTTTAGTGTATATATTTATCTGGTCATATAATAATCCAGAGGAGCGCTGCTAAATGGTGAAAGTATTTCTAAAGAGCTTTGTGAATATGGAATCTATTTACCATTAATAATCAGAACTTATATATATATATATTTTTTTTTTTTATTATAAAATGTTAACACATTATATTATCCATTTGTATTAACTATTAATATATTATAAGAACATATAGATTTTTTACCTATTAATATTATTAAAACTAAATTATCATCTACTATTATGAATGATATTATTTAATAAAATAAACCTTTTAAGACTAGGTTAGTATTTTTCTACTAAATATATAATAGTATATAAGATTATATTATTCTCTTAAAAAATATTATTATAAACAAATATATAACAGCAGTATTATAGTATTATTAAACTACAAGACTATGTTATATTCTCAAAAAATATTATTATAAGAAAAAAAAAAATATATATAATATATATATATATATATAAATATTGTATTATATATATATATATTATTGTATTTATATATATACATTTTTTTTTCTTATAATATTTTAAATTATCTATTTGTATTAACTATCAAAATAATAATAATATTATAAGTATACTATGTATCTCGTATGACCTCTGCACACAGCGCCACCTTTCGGCCAGTGCCACCTCCCGCGCATGCGCGGTAGCCCTTTCCCCGAACGGCCATATTAGACGTCACGTGAGCGCGCACACCCCCCTCCTCCTCCCTCTTTGCCTCAGCCCGTGAACGCGCGCGGCCTTCTCCTCTCAGAACCCCCCCACCCCCCGCCCCTCCTCCTTTTCCTAGGAAGGCGTCCGATTATCCCGGCGGGCGGACGGCGGAGGGAGTTCCCGGGCCCAGCAGCGGCGGAGAGCAGGTGAGTGAAGCGGCCCCCAGACGGCGGCGCGGCCCTCTCCTCCCCTCCCCCTCAGCACGCACCGGGTCCCTGCGGAGCGTCAGGACGTGACGGCGGGCCGTGCTCACGGCGGCGCCGGGGGGAGGAGGGAGAGCGCGAGGCCGCCTTATAAGCGTCACCTCGGCGTGTGGACAGCGAGGAGGGAGACGTCCGTGGTGACCTGAGGGGGAGAAAGGAATGTGCGGGGGAGCCTGAGTGTGAGGGAGCCGGGCCTGAGAGCGGGAACGGGGGGCGACATATCCCGGAGTCACCTGAGGGGGCGCCAGAGACACACAGAGGAGCCTGTATAGAGTTCATGCTGAGACTTGTAGTCCTCCCAGTGATGGGGAGCCTGTATAGAGTCTATGCTGAGACTTGTAGTCCTCCCAGTGATGGAGAGCCTGTATAGAGTCCATGCTGAGACTTGTAGTCCTCCCAGTGATGGGGAGCCTGTATAGAGTCCATGCTGAGACTTGTAGTCCTCCCAGTGATGGAGAGTCTGTATAGAGTCCATGCTGAGACTTGTAGTCCTCCCAGTAATGGGGAGTCTGTATAGAGTCCATGCTGAGACTTGTAGTCCTCCCAGTGATGGAGAGCCTGTATAAAGTCCATGCTGATACTTGTAGTCCTCCTAGGTATGGACAGCCTGTATAAAGTCCATGCTAATACTTGTAGTCCTCCTAGGTATGGACAGCCTGTATAAAGTCCATGCTGATACTTGTAGTGCTCCCAGTGATGGGGAGTCTGTATAGAGTCCATGCTGAGACTTGTAGTCCTCCCAGTGATGGGGAGCCTGTATAGAGTCCATGCTGAGACTTTTAGTCCTCCCAGTGATGGGGAGCCTGTATATAGTCCATGCTGAGACTTTTAGTCCTCCCAGTGATGGGGAGCCTGTATATAGTCCATGCTGAGACTTGTAGTCCTCCCAGTGATGGAGAGCCTGTATAAAGTCCATGCTGATACTTGTAGTCCTCCTAGGTATGGACAGCCTGTATAAAGTCCATGCTGATACTTGTAGTCCTCCCAGTGATGGAGAGCCTGTATAAAGTCCATGCTGATACTTGTAGTCCTCCCAGTGATGGAGAGCCTGTATAGAGTCCATGCTGAGACTTGTAGTCCTCCCAGTGATTGGGAGTCTGTATAGAGTCCATGCTGAGACTTGTAGTCCTCCCAGTGATTGGGAGTTTGTATAGAGTCCATGCTGAGACTTGTAGTCCTCCCAGTGATGGGGAGTCTGTATAGAGTCCATGCTGAGACTTGTAGTCCTCCCAGTGATGGGGAGTCTGTATAGAGTCCATGCTGAGACTTGTAGTCCTCCCAGTGATGGGGAGTCTGTATAGAGTCCATGCTGAGACTTGTAGTCCTCCCAGTGATGGAGAGTCTGTATACAGTCCATGCTGAGGCTTGTAGTCCTCCTAGGTATGGACAGCCTGTATAGAGTCCATGCTGAGACTTGTAGTCCTCCCAGTGATGGAGAGCCTGTATAAAGTCCATGCTGATACTTGTAGTCCTCCTAGGTATGGACAACCTGTATAGAGTCCATGCTGAGACTTGTAGTCCTCCCAGTGATGGAGAGCCTGTATAGAGTCCGTGCTGAGACTTGTAGTCCTCCCAGTGATGGGGAGTCTGTATAGAGTCCATGCTGTGACTGGAGCCTGTATAAAGTCCATGCTGATACTTGTAGTCCTCCTAGGTATGGACAGCCTGTATAGTGCTTAGTACTGCCTTAGGTGATGCTGAGACTTGTAGTCCCCCCCCCCCCCCCCCCCAGCGATGAGGGACCTGGCCGGGTCACCCGTTGACAAGAGGGGGGGGGGGGGGAGTTTAAAGAGAGAGAACAAATGCAGCCGCCACATCTAATGATTGGTAAGCTCAGAGCTGCAATATGTGATGTTTGGGGTTTATAACATTTTGAAGGATAAGATGTAATGGGCATGTGAAATGCAATGCAGGAAAACCATATACACACGGGGGAGGGGCCCTTATTGGATTGGAGAATAAAAGTGATAAAATAAAACTAGCACAGTAATAAAAAAAACAATATGTGTTCTGCTTTGTATGCTGATGATAGAACAGAGTTTGAAGGATATTTTCATGTTTTGTAAAAAATAAATGAATGCAGATGATTGTTGGTTAAAAAAAAAAAGTGCATTTATTATTACTGTACTTTGCAGCCTGTACAGCATTGCAGCCATTGATCAGCAGTTGGCGAGGGCAGTGCCAGGCTCCTGCAGGCTCTCAGTACGGATGTCTGTCCGTACCCACTTGCTGGCAGATGGTGAAGGTGCAGGAAGATTCTACAAGGGCTCATAGAGAACTACAAGCTGTCTGCCACAGTGGAAGGCGGGACTTGTGGTTCTTTCATTCGCAGAACTCCGTAAATGAATGTCGTGGCTGTGTTGTGGGAGGAGCCCCAAACAGCCACGCCTTCTATCTTTTTTTTTCTTTTTTTTTTTTTTTTTTTTTTAAATGTCAACTTAGATTAGATCCACTGGATTGGATGGTCTGTTTTTAGCGGATCGGATTGGATGTAGGCGCATGTAAACGGAAACAAGTCTGTGTACATCTGCCTCTCCATAGAGGAGAATGGAGGGTCTGTCCGAAAAATCTAACTGGTGGATACGATCGGAACGTTCGTGTGAAAGGGGCCTAAGAAAGGTGTATACAGTATACTTAACCTATTTTTCAACCTGCTCCGGTTCCAGTCACGTGATCCGACCCTCATGTGTTGGCCAGTAGTGGCTGCAGGGGAGAGGAGGGGACGCCGGCCACTGCTGGGACAGGGGAGACGCCATCGCTCGGGGGAATTCCCAGCTGTTCTCTCCACTCCTCCCTACTGACTGACGCAGGGGATCATGTGACCAGAGTGGGCTGAAAGTATGTGTATGTGTGTGTGTATATATATATATATATCATTTTTATTTTTTTTAGTTAGCCAGCATATGGCTTTTGAGGTGTTATCGTGCACTTTTTTTTTTTTTTTTTTTTTTTTAAAGCACACGTGACTCAAAAACTGCTTCAAGAACCATTTTGAGGCGCTTTCAGTGGAGAGGGGCATTTTTGAGACTTTTAAATTTTTATTTTTTTTTGCATTCCAAAGATGCTGCTTGCAGTTTTTTTATACACTGGAGGCGCTTTAGCGCTAAAAATAGCGTCTGAAAAAAGCCTCAGCTGCAATCCTGCGCTGGTAGGGTGTCAACAAAAGTCCTGCAAGCTGCTTCTTTGCAGCGGTGAAACCCATGGGCAGCGCTGCCGGCAAAGCGCCGCCGCAGCAGAATTTTGTGGGCACCTTTAACCCCTTTTTCGCCTGCTAGCAGGGTTTAAAACTGCCCCGTCAGCGGCCGAATAGCACTGCTAAAATGTTGGCAAAGCGCTGCCGCAGCGGCTTTTTGCGGGTGGTTTTAACCCTTTTTCACCCGCTAGCGCAGGGTTAAAACTGCCCTGTCAGCGGGCGAATAGCGCTGCTGAAACGACAGTAAATCGCCGCTAAAAATAGCCTGGGCGCTGTAAACCGCCCTGACAGCGCTCAGTCCCAGTGTGAAAGCATTCATTGGTTTTAATGGGATTAGGTTTTCGTGAGCTTTTCAGACTTTTTTTTTTTTTTTATTTATTAGCGCCAAAGTGTCTCCGTGCGGGTTTTTGTTTTTTGTGCTATAACCAAAAAAAGAGCGACAATTTTGAAAAAAAACACTATCTTTTACTTTTTGCTATAATAAATGTCCCGAATTAAAAAAAAAAAAAAAATCTAAATTTTTGCCTCAGTTTAGACCGATATGTATTCTTATACATACTTTTGTTAAAAAAAAAAAATCGCAATAAGCGTATATTGATTGGTTTGCGCAAAAGTTATAGTGTCTACAAAATAGGGGATAGATTTATGGCATTTTTATTATTATTTTTTTACTGGGAATGGCAGCGATCAATTGACACATTTAGGCTGGTTTCACACTGGGGTGGTGGGGGCGGCAGCGGTAAAGCAGCGCTATATTTAGCGCTGCTTTACCGCCGTTTTATCCGCGGTATTCGGCCACTAGCGGGGTGGTTTTAATCCCCGCTAGTGGCCGAAAAAAGGGTTAAAACCCCCGCAAAGCGCCGCCGCAGCAGCGCTTTTTCCGGCACTATTACCGCGGTGTCCCATTGATTTCAATGGGTAGGAGCGGTGAATACACCGCTCCTTCACCGCTCCAAAGATGCTGCTAGCAGGACTTTTTTTACCGTCCTGCGAGCGCACCGCTCCAGTGTGAAAGCCCTCCGGATTTCACACTGGAGTTAAAGAACCCGCTTTTTTCAGGCGCATTACAGGCGCTATTTTTAAGCGCTTAGGTGTTAAAGGGGCCTTAAAGTAATGCAGTGCTGTATAGAAAAAAATGGCCTAGGAAGGGGGTTAAATCTTCCGGAGCTGAAGTGGTTAAAGCATGACATGTTGGGTATCTTTTTTTTTTCTCGGCATAACATCTTTTATTTATATATATATATATATATATATATATATATATATATATATATATTATATATATATATATGTGTGTAATTACAGCTTTTACATTTTAACACAAATTGGGTATTATATTGATTGTGATCACTAAAATGTATTTTTTTTTTTCCTGAAAAATTGCAATTAATAAACCACTGTGCAAATATACCACAACGTAAAAAAAAAAAAAATCGCGAAACACCCAGTTTCATTCTCTAGGTTCTCTGCGAAAGAAAAAAAAAATGGGGGTTCTAAATACATTTTCTGGTAAGGAAATGCAGATTTTTGTTTGTGAGAAATGTCGGAATTGGCCTGGGGGGTCAAATAGTTATAAAAGCCCCCCCAGGTGTTGTCAAAAATAAATTGGAGAGGGGGTCCAGCCCCCCAACCCCAATCAAAAAATGAAAAGTCAGCAGCTACAAATACTGTAGCTGCTGACTTTTATTATTAGGACACTTACCTGTCCAGGGATCCCGCGATGTTGGCACCCTAGCCGATTTTCCGATCGGCTCTCGGGTGCTGCCGACGCTACCATTTGTGGCCTTTCGGCTTCACAGCTGGTTCCCTGCTGCGCTTTCTGATTGGCCCGGCGGCTGAGGAAGGAGGGGGGGCTGGAATTCCTCCATGAGGTCTCCTGGAATTGGGGATGGGTAACTGTCAAAACCGGGTACTTGCTAACCCCCCTCCCCCCGGAAAGGTGCCAAATGTGGCACCGGAGGGGGAGGGGAGGAAGAAAACAAACAGAGCTTCCCCTTTTGGGTGGAGCTCCGCTTTAAGAAATAACAGTTCTGACTGCAAAACTTGCCTTTTTTTTTTTTTTTCTGAAGCTGACCCCTGCAGTACCTTTTCTTGGCCACATGATGTCCTTGGTCTTCCAGGTTGCATGACACCCAGCATTATTTGTGCTCTACATTAATTGCCTGGTCTCTCTTATTTTAATTTATGAATAGCGGATGTTGATCAACCAAGAACAAGCTGCCTGTTATGAGAAGGCTGCCCGCACTTTCTCTGCTCATCGTTTCCTATTCTGACCCGGTCAGCCAAGGCTAACGAGATTATGAAGCCGGCTTCCTGTCTGTAATGAAGGGGGGGGTGGAATTTTTACAACTAGTCCATTGTGTAATTTACAGAGTTCCTTCATTGTGTGTATGAGGGCTGCAACTACAGCGGGCATCACCTCGCCTGGGGGGGGGGGGGGGGAGTTTTGCACCTTGATGCACCAGATACGCTGATGGTATTTTGTTTTAATAGGGATTGTGACCCCATTACATTGTGGTCAGCCCAGCGGCTGAATGAAAAGTAAACCGGGCCATTCTTTGCGATACGGCACTGCGTTAACTGACGATTGTGCAGTCGCACGACGCTGTACGACAAGCTTTTTTTTTTGTGGTGAAAAGATTTTTGCTTATCTAGCATAGATTGTACACCACATCCCCTAATAGATACAGGGGGTCCCCTACTTACGAACGGGGCGCTGCGGGGACCCTCCGCCATTTTTCGCCTCCTTCCGGACGTTCTGCGCATGCACGGCCATACGGAGCCTCGGAAAATGCCGAAAATGTCCGTAATTTGCCGCGCATGCGCAGAACGGCATTAGACGGAACATCGGAAATGTCCGTATTTGTCGGTCTGCGCATGCGCGGCCGACTTACGAACATTTCCGACTTCCATACAGGCGGGCAGTCCCTAACGAGTTCGTAACTCAGGGACCCCCTGTACATATGAAGTTCGAAAAATATTTTGGGGTTTTTAAGGTGCATATTTACAACAAAATAAACGTTTAGAAAAATATAGATTTATTAGAAAAGTATTCAAAACAAACATCAAAAGATAAGTATTTGATATTACAGTACTATTACAAGTGCAAACTTATTTCATCTCTACATGTTTCGCCTTGATTGTTGGCTTCTTCAGGAGAATTTATGGATGTCGGGCACAGTAAGCACTGGAAATGGAGAGAAATTGTTTTTCATACACTTATGTGTTTTCATTGTTTGTTTTGTTGTTTTTTTTCTTATAAATTTTCTCCATTTCCATTGTTTACTGTGCCTGATATCAATAAATTCTCCTGAAGAAGCCAATACTCAAGGCGAAACATGTAGAGATAAAATAAGTTTGCACTTGTAATAGTACTGTAATATCAAATACCTTTTGATGTTTGTTTTTTAATACTTTTCTAATAAATAATTTTTTTAGAAAAATATAAATTTATTAGAAAAGTTTTAAAAACAAACATCAAAAGATGAGTATTTGATAATACAGAACTATTACAAGTGCAAACTTATTTCATCTCTACATGTTTCGCCTTGAGTATTGGCTTCTTCAGGAGAATTTATTGATATTGGGCACAGTAAACACTGGAAATAGAGAGAATTTGTTAATACACTTATGATGTGTTTTTCATTGTTTATTTTGTTGTTTTTTTTCTTTATAAATTCTCTCTATTTCCAGTGTTTACTGTACCTGATATCAATAAATTCTCCTGAAGAAGCCAATAATCAAGGCGAAACATGTAGAGGTGAAATTAGTTTGCACTTGTAATAGTACTGTAATATCAAATACTCATCATTTGATGTTTGTTTTTAATACTTTTCTAATAAATTTATATTTTTCTAAAAAAATAAATTTGTTGTAAATATGCAACTTAAAAATCCCAAAATCTTTTTCGAACTTCATATGTTTCTTTTAGTGGTATTTGATCACCTCTGCGGGGTTTTTTTTTTTTTTTGCGCTATAAACAAAAAAAAAGACTGACATTTTTTTTGAAAAAAAAAAAAAAAGTTTTACTATAAAACATATCCAAGAAAAAAAAATCTAATTTTTTCATCAATTTAGACCAATATGTATTCTGCTACTTATTTTTAGTAAAAGAAAAAAAATTCAATAAGCGTATATTGGTTTGCGCAAAAGTTATAGCGTCTACAAACTATGGGATATTTTTATGGATTTTTATTTTTATTTTTTACTAGTAATGTTGGCGATCAGCGACTTTATAACGGGACTACGACATTGCAGCGGACAAATCGGACACTAAGTGATAATTTCTTTGGGGACCAGTGACACTAATACATTGATCAGTGCTGAAAAATATGCACTGTCACTGTACTAATGACACTGGCAGGGAAGGGGGTTAACATCAGGGGCTTTTAAAGAGTTAAATGTGTCCCTAGGGAGTGCTTGCTAACTGTGTGTGGGGGGGGGGGGAGGTGCTTTTAACTGTGGGAAGACAGAGAGCTGTGCAGGAACACAGGGTTTCTGTCTTCCCTACTAACAGAGCGGCGATCTGCTTTGTTTACATAAAAAAACAGACTGCCGTTCTGCCTGTGTACAGAACGATCAGCGGGTGCTGGCGGACCTCAAGCCTGCGGGAGCCGCTGACAAGCTCCTGCCGTGTAGAATCACAGTGGGAGCGAGCCGCCGGTGGGAACAACTGGCAGGTCCCGGTGGACATCGGGTCTGCCAGGCCCGCTGATTGGCTTCTGCTGTGTCCAATCACAGCGGGAGCGGGACCCCGGCGGTGCGTGTGCGCACCCCAGACCCAGAAGTGCAGAATCGCGTACCTGTACGTGTTTCTGCGCACAGGAGCCGCCACCCCGCAGTAAATGTACGTGGGGCGGTCGGCAAGGGGTTCATTTGCTATTTTTTTATAAATGCAGGGTATTATCTTCCTACATTCCCGGTAGACAGAGCTCAGAGTGAGGGAGAAGAAAGCGGTAGCACAGGGGGCCATTTAGCGTGTTCTGACAAAGTTCATGCTGATAGTATGAGAAAGCTGAGTGACAGATAGGTGAGCTCATCACTGTGCTGCGTCTCCTTTCACTGTCCAGTCACAGGATGTGGGCAGGTCAATGATGAAGTCAGACTGAGGACATCTAGTGGCAGAAAATAAGTGTTGCTGGGGTAATTTTTGATTTTTTTTTTTTTTTTTTTTACATTAATCCTTTATTGGGCTAATGTTGTTTGTTTTTGTTTTTTTATGGCTAGTGATTTGCTTTAACGATGTTGTGGTCTTTGAGGAACATTTAGAATGTGTCTTCTCTGCCATCTTTTATCTTTCTATTATTAAAAATAGATCTTAGATCTTTGAGGGGGCAGATGTTGCTGCCCCCCCCCTCCCAGAACCTCCCCCCCCCCCCCAGTGTGTGGGCAGGCTTTTGTTAATGCAAGTCAGCAGCACTGAAAGAAATGGATGTAGGCCCTTGGAGAGGGACAGAGAGGGGCGGGGAGAGTTCTGTAGTCCCAGCAGGCAGGGCTGACCACTCCTTGGGATTTCAGTGCAGCCGATGGAGCGTGGTCAGCCCGGTCAGCGTTAACCTGTTTTCTGGCAAATCATCAGGTATATTTCAGTCCATGTGGTGTAATTGAAATGTTTTTAAAGGGATAAACCATGTGAATGTATATATTGATGAGATGGGTGTATAGCCTATGTTGTTTTTTTTTTTTTTTTTTTATATTAGTTTTAAAATTTTGTGCCAACGTAGGAATTAGTGCAGGAGGATTTTCATACTATTAATTTATATGAATTCATTGTCCTTTTTTTAAGAAGAAATTTTTGGTGTCCTTTTTCTAATCCAGACTAACCACGGAAACCATGGCCACCCCAGACGTCAGCGTGCATGTAGAAGAGGTGGTGGTGGTGACCACACCGGATAATATAATGGATGGCAGCATGGAGGAGGTGAAAGCGGTTCTTGTGACCACCAACAGGTAGGACTCTGTACTAAAAGTGTTTCTAAATCCACATCAGTAAAATCAGTCTGTATATGCAGTAAAGCATGCTTGTTATACTCACTGTGAAACCTAAGAGGTTAACCCTCCGCATTGTGTAAAAAGGCTGTTTAAATCTGTCTTCTCTCATCGTCCTCTTTTTCCACTGTCCCCAATCCTTCTCCTGATAGAACAGAGCCTTGAGGGCATGCTGCACATGCTCAGTTTGGTGTGTATTGCTAGAGAGATTTTTTTTTCTTTGGCCCTGTGCTGATCACATGCACCCTCCAATCAGCACTGTCCAGACACAGGGTCGGGGGTCCTGCAGCCTCAAAGGACAGTCAAAGTAGAATAAAAACTCCTCCTACAAGCTTTATTCGGACACTAGGGATGCACCGATACCATTTTTTTTTTTTTTTTACAATGAGTGCAAGTACCAATACTTATTTTTTAGTACCCGCCGATACCTACCGCAACGGTTATGGTTTAACTTCAGCTGTCAGCCATAGTACATAGCATTAAAAAGTTATTTAAAAATTAAATAAATTGTGTTTTTTTTTTTTTTTTTAATTTAACGCTTTTTCAATGTGAATATTTGTTAATATATATGTGTAAAAATATTCACTATCAAAGCAAACAAAAAAAAAAGTTTTAATTGTTTATCGTTTATAAAATAGACAAAATAGAACAAAAGAAAAAAAGCATGAAAATAATAATTAAATGGAGGAGAATAGGGAGTTGATTAAAGAGGGAGTCCGGCGAATGTTTGCATGTTCTCCCTTTGCCTGCGTGGGTTTCCTCCCGGTACTCCGGTTTCCTCCCACAATCCAAAGACATGCAGGTAGGTTAAATGGCTTCTGTCCAAAAATTGGCCCTAGTATATGAATGGGGATCTTGGATTGTGGGCTCCTTGAGGGTAGGGCCTGATGTGAGTGTGCAATGTACAGGGATGGGGACAATTGTAGACACTCACTCAGGTTGAACTGGATGGACTGATGTCTTTATTCAACCTTACTAACTATGAAACTATGAATGTATTTATTTTTTTGTTTAAAGTCAGCAGCTACAAATGCTGCTGGCTTTTAAAATATGGACACTTACCCGTCCAGCGCGCCCGCCATGTCGGCACCTGAAAGCCGATTTTTTTTTTTGATCGGCTCTCGGGTGCTGCCGCCGCCATCTTCGTATGGGAATCAGGAAGTGAAGCCTTGCGGCTTCACTTCTCGGTTCCCTACTGCACATGTGCGAGTCGCGCTGTGCAATAAGGACGCTCCCTGCTGTCTCTGGGATCCGTGTGTTTCCCAGCAGACAGCAGGGGGGGGTGACGGGAAGTGGCGTAAATACCCGCAGATTCTACGGCTATCTATGCCCGGAAGTGGGTGCAGATACCTGTATTATACAGGTATATGTAGCCCCCTCACCCCTGAAAGGTGCCAATTCTGGCACCGTAGGGGGGGGGGGGGTTCCGATGAGAGGAAGTTCCACTTTAGGGTGGAGCTCCGCTTTAAGGCTGATTAGAGTAAATTAAGGGCTAATAAGGAGTTAAGCAGAGGAACATTTGTTCATCCCTTTGATCTGCAGATGAAGAAACGGAAAGATACGCAAAGAAACAATGTTTCTTTTTTATTTTAGTGTTTCAGGGCTGAGCAATGTTGTCAATAATGTTTATTATTATGTATAGGGCTGCTTTTTTTTTTTTTTTTGTTTTTAATGGCTCCAATTACCGGACTTCTTTAACACAGGGGAGACCCACTGACTGCCTCAAAGAGCCTGAAAGTATCGGTTACAGGTATCGGTGCATTTGCACGTGTACCGATACTTGTGCAAATACTCGTTATCGGCACCGATACTAGTATCGGTGCAACCCTACCGGACACTGATGGAAGTCACAAGATTAACTACTAAAGATATATTAAGAAGATATTATAAGATTGTAATGAATTGTATTGTGAAATCTTTGAAGAAAATAAAGAATTAATAAAAAAAGAAGTCACAAGACTGCTATATACTGCTGATGAGAAAAGGTATTTAGCAGTTTATATTTACTAAAACGATTACATTTCCATGTTCTGTGTACTGTGGAAGACCAGATATAGTGACTGCAGGGTCCTGGGGAGACCAGATATAGTGAATGCAGGGTCCTGGGGAGACCAGATATAGTGACTGCAGGCTCCTGGGTTTGGTAACCCTTTCATTCCGGAATATCTGAATACAGGATAAGGCGGCAATCCGCCACGGGGTGGGATATGTTCACTTTCTTGATCAGTTGGTTGAGACTTGTTGACATCAGACTTTTTTTGTAAGATTGTTCTTTTGTCCCTAGCAGACAAATGAAAAACAAAGCGGTTCCTGTCGCTGTCCCCATATATCATTAATGTTCCCTGTAGCAATGTCGGGCCGGCATTATGGGGGGGCGGGGACCAGAATTCTGACACTCTTGGAAGGGCAGGAAGGTCATACATGTATCTCTTGTTGATCTGTGCGATATTGCAGAATATGACATTTCTAGGAGTATCGGAATTCTGGTTCCCCCAGTATTCTGGGGGCCTATGTCGCTACAGAACACAGTAAAGAGCATATGGACCAGCAACAGGAACCACAGAATGAATGAGAATCTGACACTCCCAGAAGTGTCAGATTCTGAAGATTGTTTATGCAATTGGTATCTCTGCAGTACAACGCAGATCAGTGGTAGGAGGAGGCAAGTATGAACTCTTCTTATTTTTTTTTTGGCACTTTCCATTTTTTTTCCATTTCTGTTCTAACCAGAATGTCCGGGAAAAAAAATCCCATGATTAGAAATAATTAGACCCTATTATTACAAATCTGAAGTGCAGACCATTACAACATTGCTCTGGAGCTGGGATGCTGCAGAGGGGAGGCAGTGTGGCTGGGTAGGCAGGGTCCCAGGTTTAGGGGGGCTATGGGAACATTACGGACTTGTTCTGGAGCTGGGATGCTGCAGAGGAAAGGGTGTGGATTTGGGTAAGGAAGGCCCTGGGTTTACTGGGGCTATGGGACCACTAAAGAATTGCACCAGAGCTGGGTGCTGCAGAGGGGAAGGGAGTGTGGCTGGTTAGGTAGGGTCCCAGGTTTTGGGGGCTATGGGACCACTACAGCTTTGCCCCCGATCTGGGGTGCTGCAGAGGGAAGGGAGTGTATTGGGGTAAGGAAGGTCCTGGGTTTTCGGGGACTATGGGACCACTACAGCATTGCCCCGGATCTGGGGTGCTGCAGAGGGAAGGGAGTGTATTGGGGTAAGGAAGGTCCTGGGTTTTCGGGGACTATAGGACCACTACAGCATTGCCCCGGATCTGGGGTGCTGCAGAGGGAAGGGAGTGTCTTCGGGTAAGGAAGGTCCTGGGTCTTCGGGGACTATGGGACCACTACAGCATTGCCCCGGATCTAGGGTGCTGCAGAGGGAAGGGAGTGTCTTCGGGGTAAGGAAGGTCCTGGGTCTTTGGGGACTATGGGACCACTACAGCATTGCCCCGGATCTAGGGTGCTGCAGAGGGAAGGGAGTGTCTTCGGGTAAGGAAGGTCCTGGGTCTTTGGGGACTATGGGACCACTACAGCATTGCCCCGGATCTAGGGTGCTGCAGAGGGAAGGGAGTGTATTGGGGTAAGGAAGGTCCTGGGTTTTGGGAGGCTGTAGGACTGCTACAGCATTGCACTGGAGCTGGGATGCTGCACAGGGAGGGAGTGTAGCTGGGTAAGTGGGGCCTTCTATTTAGGGGGCTGTAGGACTTGCTACAGCATTGCTCCAGAGCTGGGATGTTGCAGGGGGAGAGAACGTGTCTGGATAATGAGGGCCCTGGGTTTAGGGGGGTTATAGGACTATTACAGCATTGCTCTGGAGCTGGGATGCTGCAGTGGGAGGGGGCATGACCGGGTAAGGGGGGGGGGGCATGGGTTTAAAGGGGCTATGGGACCACCAAAGCATTACTCCAGAGCTGGGAAACTGCAGAGGGAGGGAGCATAGCTGGGTAAGGGGGGCCCTGAGTTTAGGGGGGCTATGGGCGAACCGCCAATGTCTCTTTAACACCCTGGACAACCTCACCCTAAAAAGATGGCAATTAGAGACCGGTTCATCCCTAAGGTGCAGCATTTCTTAACTGTACTCTTGCAGTACATAAATTATTTATTAGACCTGCAGTTCTCTCCCAAAGGTTTTGATCTCAGCGATGTACATTACAAGGGGTGATATCTCCCAGCCAGCATTTGTGAGTTTTGGGCTCGCTGCTGTCCTGAAATGCCATCTTCAGTCCAGACACTAGATAACAAGGCTTTAACTGGCTGCACCCATCTGCCTCCCACAGTTTTGCCATGGCAACAAGCGAGGGCCTGCTTTCCGACATGTACACTTGGGGCCGACATCAAACACCTCCAGCCGGGAGGCTGCTGACATATTCCTTTCTCTCTGGACCAATCACGTTATAAGGAATGTAGAGCAGGTTAGGGATTTAAAGAGACACAAAAAATACCAGGTATTTCCTGGATGTTAACACCTGATTGGCCAGGTAAAAAAATTTAAAAGGGGAAGTGTTCCTTGTTTTGCCAGTTTTGTTTAATAGGGCGATTAGAGACTTTCTATCGCCAGGGTCCTGTGCCAAGCATGATCACATGGGAGCATTAAGAAACCTGGCTGCTTCTGTCCTCAATTCACCGTATATCTGCCCTAACCTGCCCCCCTCTTTGTTTTCCTTTTAAAGTTCCAATAAAACAGTTGAAATATTTTTTTTTTTTGTCAATTGTCTTGGCTGTCAAAATTTTTACATTTTATATGTTGAAACATTTATTTGATGTCGTATCTGCCAAAAGTTATTTTTGTTCCTAACCAGCCGCTTATACGTTAAATACACTTCTACCGCACAGCCAGAAGGGTGACACCATTTTCCCGGTTCTAGTCCGTGTCACTAAAGGCACAACTTTTTTTTTTTTGAGTGAGACCCGAGCCATCCGCGATGTTCGGTGCGGGGGCAGGGGCGGACTGACCATTCAGCCACTCGGGCACTGCCCGAGGGCCCCATCAGGGTTGCCAGTCTCAGTAAAACCAGGGACAGTATGTAAAAATCTGTGTTTTTTTTTTTTTTTTACATCTGTCTCTGAAATGTCCCTTACCGACATCCTTTTGGTCTAAAAATCCAGAGATTATAGCTGCCCCATCTCTCCAGTACCTTCTCAGCCAATAGAAACATGTCTGTGTATACTGTGCGATTGTATACTGTGTGTGGGACCATAATCTCTGATTGCCTGGGGGCCCCATAATCTCCTACTGCCCGGGGGCCGCATGAGATGTCAGTCCGCCCCCTGGGCGGGGGAAAGGTGCAGCATCGGTCTGATGCTTCATCCACCTAGGTAAGGTATGGTTAACCAAAAAAAAAAAAAGAAAACCATACTTCTCTTTTAACTCTTTTTATTTGTACTGGTGACATCCTTACTCAAAAGTGAAATTTTGAGTTGTCACCAGAACAGGAAAAAGAGGGGAAATTTTCCAATGAGGATACTAGTTCTGGCGACAACTGTGGATTTCCTTCACTTTGGAGACAACTTCCTGTTGCGGCTACGGGACAGGAAGTGAAGGAAAATCAGGACAAAGCAAAAAAAATAAAAAGATTTAAGTAATTAAAATAAAATAAAAAATAATAGGAAGAAAAAAAAGTTTTTTGGCTTTAGTTTTAAATAGGGGTGCAACGGATCAAAAAACTCTCGAATCAGAGTCACGGATCGGATCATTTTTCGGATCAGCAAATAATAATAATAATAATTGAACTTGCAAAAACCTGTGAAAATACCACCACCATATAGTCCCCACTGTAATATCCACATCATCTTCCCCACTGTAATATCTACGTCATCTCCCCACTGTAATATCGCCGAGTATGGCTGGGTATCGCCGGGTATGGCTGGGTATTGCTGGGTATGGAGGGATGGCTGAGCATGGAGGGATGGATGGATGGATCCATGGATGTGACTGCAATTGTCACAGAGCAGCGCTGTGAGCTCTACAGATCCAGCCCACAGTGCTGCTGCATCCGATCTCTCCCCTCCATTGTACAGATCTGTACACAGAGGGGAGAGAGGAACCGCCATCATGACATGACGCCGGTTTGTTTACAAGCGATTGCTCCGTCATTTGACGGAGCGATCACGTGGTAAACGGCCGCCGGGTGTACCAAGATGGCCGCCGCTCCGGAGCTAGGTCGAAGCCACGGCCTTTCATAAGGCCGAGTCAGTGGAGCGCGTGGTGTGCCGATCCGAACAGGTTGACCCGTTCGGATCACGGATCGGTGACGATCCGTTGCACCCCTAATTTTTAAAGCAGTAGTAAAGTGTCAAAAATGAAGAGAAAACTCCCCCCCCCCCCCCCTGCAAGTTAATGTAAGTATGCATACTAGCACATTATGAGAGACTTGCCTTTAAATGAAGCCCTCCAGCGGCACGCTGTCACAGCTGACAGGGCTTCCATCTTCACCTGGTCTTCCTTCCAGGTTTGCGGGCTCAATGATGTCACTCCCGTGCACATGAGCCACATTCGCGGCACAACTCTCTGAAGGGACGGCATGCTGTCTCTTCAGTGCACATGCAAGGATGACGTCCCCAGGGTGCACATTTAGGAGATATTCCTTGTACCTACACGGGTGCTTTATTATGAGCTTACCTGTAGGTACAAGTGAGCAAGCAGTGTTTTATTACTGTTTAAAGAGAAAAATAGAGTAACTCTAGAGTTATTTTGTGAATTTGTATTTTTTTTTTTTATGCTTTTTTAATGTTATATGCTTGCTATAATGTCAACTTCAATACCCTGGGCTGTAGCGGGATAAAACTGTACTGTGCCTGTTATTATGATGTCCTCAAAGCTGAAAGCAAAGTTGACAGTGGTCCTAACCCTCCGTTCTCCTTTTTGGGTGCAGGAGCTTAGCTGAAGAAGCCATGGAGTCAGAAAATGTGGCGGCGGCAGCTGCAGCCGCCTTTAACGCCTCAACAGAACTGAAAGAAGCTGTGCTAGGTATGTAAAGTTTCTGCTTATTATATCTTCTGCTCAACAACAGTGGATTTGCTTCTTTTTGTTCAGAGATGCAATACCCTCTACTAGATTGAAAGTGAATTTTTGCCTTGCCCGTTCAAACAGGTTCTCTTTAACCACTTCCCGTCCACGCTATACACGAAAGACGGCTGCAGCGCGGACTTAATTTGCCGGGAGAGCGTCCCTGGACGCGTGGCATGCTCTGTGATCAGCGAGTCTATGAGACTCGGCTGATCACAGATTGGAGTAAAGGGTTGATCCTGACCCCTTACCACATGATCAGCTGTCAGCCAATGACAGATGATCATTTGACGTAAACAGAGCCGGTGTACTATCATTACCCGTCCCCCATCACAAAGTGTCTGCTGTGTACTGCGCATGCGCAGTACACAGGACACCCATATTCCCGAAAATTGCCGAGGATGAACGGCGCCTGCGCCGTGAGTCCACTTTCAAGCCCCACCATCCAAGTGGACATAGAGTTAGAATATAAAAGAGACGAGCGAAGCGAGCCCGCGAGGGGCCCTTTAAGTTTGACTAACCCTATGTCCGCTTCGATGGTGGGGGCTTCACCTCGACTCACGGCGCAGGCGCCGTTCATCTTCCGACAATTTCGGAAAATCTTCATGCTCCGTACTGCGCATGCGCAGTACACTTCGGGCACCTGGTGACAGCCGGACACTTCGTGACAGAACACCGGTAATCGGCTATTTTTTCCTCCTCACACAGGAGGATCTTTTAGCTATCCTACATAGATCGTATATATCCTGGATTCACACCTATGCAGTTTTAGTGCTTTTTGCACTACACTGCACTACAGTCAGCATTGTTTCCTATGGAACATGTTCTGTAGTGCAAAATGCAAAAAGCACTAAAAATGTCATAGGTGTCAATCCAGACGTGAGCGCTACAGGTCCCCAGCGCTGGTGTTGTCTCGGTCCCCTCCCTGACCGCTTGGCCATTCACATAATGCACAGCCATTGGCTGTTGTGGGAGCTTTCTTTATCGGTGCTTCGTGAATTAGAGATTCACAGAAATCTTTATTTTTTTTTTGCTTTTATCTATGACATTGGCTGAGAAGTGAAGATGGAGGATGAGGAAGAGGAAACTCTGGAAGCGGAGATTGCGTACGCCATCACCTGTGGAGAGAGCAAGGCCAACCTGATCTGGAGGAAGTTTGTGTGCCCGGGGATCAACGTCAAGTGTGTGCAGGTGAGCGAGAGTTCACTTATAATGGAGCCTGCACTCTATTTACTGAGAATTATTGTCATTTAAAGCACTGAATGATTCCACAAAGTTTGTTGCCAACCCTGACCTGTCTGTATTTTTTATTATTATTAGAACTCTATGCAGGTTTTTTTCTCTTACCGTATATACTCAAGTATAAGCCGAGTTTTTCAGCACATTTTTGTTGTGCTGAAAGTGCCCCCCTCGGCTTATACTCGAGTCAAGCAATTTTCTGCAGCAAAAAAAAAAAAATTCCGACCCGACTTTGGGGCCACTTATCTCGGGGTCACTTGGGAACCCCAAATTTGGTATGCCAACCCCTAGCACTACAACATATCCAAAGACGGGGGTTCCTAGCACTAAGTGGCCCCGAGATACGGGGGCCCCAAAGTCGGTTCGGAAAATGTCATTCTCTGCTGCAGAAAAGTGCTTGACATTTTCTGACCCGACTTTGGGGCCCCGTATCTCGGGGACACTTGGTGCTAGGAACCCCAAATTTGGTATTCAACCCCAGTGGAACCAACACTACAACATATCCATAGATGGGGTTCCCAAGTGACCCCGAGATACAGGGCCCCAAAGTCGGTCAACTGTGTTCATCTGCAGCAATGTCATTTCGGGACCCTTTGGGTCCAGAGACCCCAAATGTTGGCTGCAGCTAGGGGGCATTTAGGAACCATTTACTACCAAGTTTGAAGTTTGGGGGACCTATGGCTGCAAATGGGCATTGTTGACCCTCTTTTACACTTACAGTAGCTGCATTTCTCACCCTAGGCTTATACTCGAGTCAATACGTTTTCCCAGTTATTTGTGGTAAAATTAGGTGCCTCGGCTTATATTCAGGTTGGCTTATACTCGAGTATATACGGTATTTTATTTTTTATATATAAGCTCTTTATTTTTAAAATGGCATCAGGAAGTGGTACAGTTTACATCCAGTGTAATGTTCATAAGTGGCATTGGTTGAGAGTTGCATATAAGAGATGAACACAGTGGTACAGAAAATGTCCCTGCCCACCTCCCCCCCCCCCCCCCCCGGCAGATGGGGGAAGTGTGGGGTGTATGGACATAAGGGGGGGGGGAGAGAGAGGTTAGAGTGGGAGTAGAAGAGAAAGGGAAGAAAGTTTGGGGAGGGCTGATCTAGAGAGGAATTGTAATCATTAACCACTTCAGCCCCGGACGATTTTACCCCCTTCCTTACCAGAGCACTTTTTGCGATTCGGCACTGCGTCGCTTTAACTGACAATTGCGCAGTCGTGCGACGTTGCACCCAAACAAAATTGACGTCCTTTTTTTTTTTCCACAAATAGAGCTTTCTTTGGTGGTATTTGATCAGATCACCTCTGCGGTTTTTATTTTTTGCGCTATAAACAAAATAAGAGCGACAATTTTGAAAAAAAAACAATATTTTTTTTACTTTTTGCTATAATAAATCCAATTTTTTTTTAAAAAACAATTTTTTTTTTTTACTCCAGTTTAGGCCGATACGTATTCTTCTACATATTTTTGCTAAAAAAAAAAAACGCAATAAGCGTATATAGATCGGTTTGCGCAAAAGTTATAGCGTCTACAAAATAGGGATAGATTTATTGCATTTTTTTTTTTTTTTTTTTTTTTTTTTTTTTTTTTTGGTTTTTTTTTTTTTTGTTTTTTTTTTTTTTTTTTTTTTTTTTTTTTTTTTTTACTACCGTGTTTCCCCGATAGTAAGACACCCCCGATAGTAAGACGTATCGGGAGTGTCAGAGGGGACAGCTAATGTAAGCCGTACCCCGAAAGTAAGACGTATGTCTTACTATCGGGGAAACACGGGGGATTTGCCTGCAGAGACCAGAGCCGAATGAGATGCAGAGTAGCGCAGGAAGCGTCTATCTGTCATACGTTGTCTCTCATGTCACTCAGCGCTGCTCGCTCCCCGGCGGCCCCTCCTCTCTTCTCGTCAATCCCCATTGGCTTGAGACATCATCTGGGATAGACGAGAAGAGAGGAGGGGCCGCCAGGGAGCGGGCAGCGTGACATGAGAGAAAACATGACAGATAGACGCTTCCTGCACTACTATGCTCGCAAGTAAGTGTCCCCAGATGTGCCCCATGCCCTGATGCCCTAATGTGCCCCATGCCCTGATGCCCTAATGTGCCCCATGCCCTGATGCCCTAATGTGCCCCATGCCCCATAATGTGCCCAGATGTGCTGTGCCCCATAATGTGCCCAGATGTGCTGTGTCCCCCATAATGTGCCCTGATGTGCTATGTGCCCCATAATGTGCCATAATGTGCCCTGATCTGCTATGTGCCCCATGATCTGCCCCATAATGTGCTATGTGCCCCATGATCTGCCCCATAATGTGCTATGTGCCCCATAATGTAAGACATACCCCGAAAGTAACACATAGTGGGGCTTTTAGGGATAAAAAGAAAGTAAGACACTGTCTTACTTTCGGGGAAACACGGTAGTAATGTCGGCGATCTGCGATTTTTTTTTTTTTTTTTTTTTTTTTTTTTTTTTTTTTTTTTTTTTTTTTGTGACTGCGACATTGCGGCGGACACTTCGGACACATTTTTGGGACCATTCACATTTACACAGCGATCGTTGCTATAAAATTGCAGTGATTACTGTGTAAATGTGACTGGCAGGGAAGGGGTTAACACTAGGGGGCGCTGCAGGGGTCAATATGTTCCCTATGTGAGTGATTCTAACTGTGGGGGGAGGGGACTCACAAGGGGAGGAGACCGATCGGTGTTCCTCTGTACTGGGAACACACCATCGGTCTCCTCTCCTCTGACAGGACGTGGAGCTGTGTGTTTACACGCACAGCTCCACGGTCCTGCTGTTTTCCCAGGCAATCGCGGGTGCCCGGCGGACATCGCGGCCGCCGGGCACACGCACCGGCGTGCGCGCCCCCTAGGCGGCTGGGAATGGTAGGACGTCATATGACGTCCACCTAGGATGGGAGATCCACCTTGTGGACGTCATATGACAATGGCTGGGTAATGAAGTGGTTAAAGGTAGGTGTTCTTAACTTTCCTGGTAAACTCTTCCATTTCTGTAGGTTTGTATGTCACCTATAGAATGACACGTGACTTCAAACTCTGTTGACTTTTGGGCAAGACCAAAAAGATATGAAGCTATGCAGACTAGTTGGGAATTGAGGGGGGTGTCTTAGCATACACAGTCAAGAGCAATTCCTTTTTTCACCCCAAGTCCGCTATCTAATTGGACTCTCGTATTTCTTCAATTTTCAGTATAATGAACATCTGATCAGTCCAAAAGAATTTGTGCATTTGGCTGGGAAATCTACCTTAAAGGACTGGAAGAGAGCCATCAGGATGAATGGAGTCATGCTCAGGTCAGCACATAATTGGTTAATAGTAATGTGTCCTCATTGTTGGCTTTTTTTTTTGTCAACAATTGTGTATGTATTTTACTCTGGACTGTCTGACATCACAGCCTCCAGTATATGTAAAATAAAAGCACGCTAACCGCCTCGGCTCTCACACCTGTTTACTTCTTATGGACCAAAGCAATTTCCAAATTTCTGCTATGAGCCTGTTTATTCGGCGATAATCTTGTCATTACCTAAAAAACTGCAGTCTGCTCACATCATTTGTAATGAAAAAACATCTTTGCCACTCTGAATATTCCCTCCAACCACTTTGCATATTATTATATATTTTTTCCAATATTTTGCATATTATTTTATATATACTGTGGTTCTGTACTTGCCAAATATGCTGCAGAAATCTCCCTCCACTGAGCTTGGCTGCGGCCATTTTTTCACGGTGGGCCGCTGCCTGTTTCACTTCCTGGATTTACACAGACACACAGAGGCACACCTCCCTCCAGCCCTGCAGCTCTCATTGGCCCTCTTATCACTCATCCTCCTTCCTTCCTGGCAAACTCTCGCCAGAGTGAGAGAGAGCTGTGCATGATGTCATAAGCCTAGGCTAATGACCAGACAAGACACTTCCTGGATTTACCCCCTTAATGACCGGGCCGTTTTTTGCGATACGGCTCTGCGTTGCTTTATATAACAATTGCGTGGTCGTGCGGCGCTGTACCCAACAAAATTGATGTCCTTTTTTTTCCACCAATAGATCTTTCTTTTGGTGGTATTTGATCACCTCTGCGGTTTTAATTTTTTTGCACTATAAACAAAAAAGAAAACAATATTTTTTACTTTTTGCTATAATAAATATCCCAAAAAAAAAAAATGTTTCTTTATCAGTAGGCTGTTGAAGCGGTCGATATTCAGCCTGTGTGTACAAGCCTTTAGAGCAGTGATGGGGAACCTTGGCACCCCAGATGTTTTGGAACTACATTTCACATGATGCTCATGCACTCTGTAGTGTAGTTGAGCATCATAGGAAATGTAGTTCCAAAACATCTGGGGTGCCAAGGTTCGCCATCACTGCTTTAGAGTGATGGAACCAGGAAACGCACTCTAGTGGCATTTTCTCAGTGCTAGATTCAGGTCGATCATACTGACAACCCTAGTGATATAACCAGTGGAGCAAACTAACAGCAAAGTTATGTACCCTCTTTAAATGCAATCAGTAGAGTGTAAGTTCTGTTTACTTTTTTTTTTATCAGGAAAATAATGGATTCCGGGGAGCTGGATTTTTATCAACACTCCAAGGTCTGTTCCAACACTTGTCGAAGTACCAAAATTGATGTGACAGGGAACCGCGTGTCCCTCTGCAGCCAGGTGTCCACGGAGTATATTCCCATCACCACCGCCAGTGACAGTGAGTGGAGACTCGGGACTAACGCTTCTTTCATCTAATACTTTTTTTTTTTTTTTTAAAGGTATCTTTAGGCTCCATGCACACTGAAGCTCATAAACTGACGTTTTTGGGAGTTTGGGCGTTTTTTTTTTTTTTTTTAACAGCCCATAAACTCCCCTCTGTTATCCTATGTGTCCATACACACATGGACGTTTATCAGCAGTGGAGTTTATGGGCTGTTTTCTGAACGCCATAAAATCTAGTAGTTTTTCTTACGACAAAAAACGCCAAACGCTCAAAAACCTGGCTCACCAGCGCCTTTTTAACGTTTTTGATGTATTGGGAAAAAAGAAAAACGCTGACGCAGAAAAAAGCTAATAAGCGCTATTGCGAAAATGGTAAAAAACTTTGAAAGACTCACTGCAAAGCTCTTGCCATTTTTTTTTTAACAGAAAAGTTTATTTAACAAATCAGCATTACAATATATTCAATATTCGACAATCAAATATTCTTTTGATACACAGTCAGCTTATATGTTCATACCAGATGCTCTTGCCATTTTTACATTATTTTAATGTCCAGTGTGCATGGAGCCTTATTACATTTTTCAAGCAAAACAAGATACACAAAACCAGGTACATAGTCAGAGGCTAACAATACAGCCTGTATAAAAGAATAGGCAGACATACGAGGTGTGTCTACAAAGTTAGGTGAATGGTATCAGAAAACAAACAAAACAGAAGATGCAAACAAATTCTCTTTATTGGCCTTCAAAACAATCTCCATCTTTCACAACACGCGTTTGGCAATGTTCATAAAGCTTCTGGAAACGGTCAGCAAAGTCCTCTTTTAGGAATCGATGTCGCACATTCTTGGATTGTCGCCACGTCTGCAAAATGTGCGCCTTTCATGGCGCTCTTCAGGCAGGGAAATAGGAAGAAGTCCTCAGGCGCCAGAATAGGGGATTACGGTGGATGATCGAGAATAGGCACGCGGCTTGGATTCCGGATCGAACTGGTAGCACCAGGTCTCATCCCCTGTGACGAGGGTTGGCAGAAAGGATGGATCCTGGTCACACATGGTAATGAAATCTCCAGAGGTTTCCATCCGTTTTGCTTTCTGTTTGTCAGCTTTTTGCGGCACAAACCAGGAACAGATCTTCCACCTGCCCAAATCTTCGCGGACGATGGTGCGCACCGTGTCGTTGCTAATGCCAAATTCCTCCACCACCAATCGTAGAGTCAGTCGCCAATCTTGTGCCAGCATTTGTCGTACTCCCTCGATCATGTCTGGGGTTCTGCTTGTCGACGGCCGACCCGAACGTGGCTCATCCTCAGTCGTTTCCTTCCCGTCGCAAAAGCGTTTGAACCAGTCATAAACATGTTTTCTGCTCACGGCTTCCGTCCCGTACACTTGCACCAACATTTTACATGTGTCCGCCGCCGGTTTCTACAATTTGTAGCAGAACTTGTTCACTCGTTGCTCCATTGCACTGTGACTCCTACGTCTCACACTAACTAAGCTTGACTGCCCGCAGCGAGTTTCCCCTGACGGTCACGTGTACTCCACGCTAGGTGGCGCTTCTCCACATTTCTCATGTGCATGCACCTGGCCCATGTTGCCATTGAGATATCGGACTATTCACCAAACTTTTTAGACACCCCTCATATACACATACAACAGTATGTAGAAATGCCCATCCCGGGTACATACCCAAATAAAAAGTAAGCTGCTGGTGAATTTACAACTCAATGTACAAAAAAAGATCCAAGCTTTGCAAGCAATGTGTGTAGACATAGAAATCATCCATGCCTGGCAGGCCCATCAGAACATCAATAGATAGGGGTCATGTCTATGCAGTATAAGAGATCAAATTTTTTAAACCTCTGTCACCCAAAACTGCAGACGTCCATCCCGACCAAATTTTGTCTAACTTTTTAGGACCACCCCTGGTGGGATACATTAGTTTATACATACCTTGTTGACTAGACAGGCACTCATCAAGAGTGCCCAACTATGCTTGCCCTTTCTGGCCAGCTCCTCCATTCATAAAGGCTGTACTATAGCTTCTATGAATGAAAAATGATCTACGAATGAATGGAGGATGGGTGCATGAAAGCTCCAACCCCCCTCCATTCATAGATCCGTAGATCGATTTCAATGAATGCAGGAGCCAGCAACACAAGAGACCCATTGGATTAACAGTAAGCTATGTACCTTGTGCTGTGTTCTCTTTTTTTTTTTTTTTTTTTTTATGACTAAACTTATGATTGAGAGCTGAATCCCCATTGACCACAGAATCAGGAACACTGCCACCTGGTGTTAAAGCTGTATTAAACCCAAAACCAAAAATGTATTATTACCGTATATACTCGAGTATAAGCCGACCCGAATATAAGCTGAGGCACCTAATTTTACCACAAACAACTGGGAAAACTTATTGACTCAAGTATAAGCCTAGGGTGAGAAATGTGCAGCTACTATAAGTGGAAAAGAGGGTCAACAATGCCCATTTGCAGCCTCAACAATGCCCATTTGCAGCCATAGATCCCCCAAACTTCAAACTTGGTAGTTAAGGGTTCCTAAATGCCCCCTAGCTGCAGCCAACATTTGGGGTCTCTGGACCCAAAGGGTCCCAAAATGACATTGCTGCAGATGGACACAGTTGACCGACTTTGGGGCCCCGTATCTCGGGGTCACTTGGTGCTAGGTCACTTGGGTTTGAATACCAAATTTGGGGTTCCTAGCACTAAGTGTCCCCGAGATACGGGGCCCCAAAGTCGGGTCGGAAAATGTCGAGCACTTTTCTGCAGCAGAGAATGACATTTTCCGAACCGACTATGGGGCCCGTATCTCCCCGTATCGATCGCCTTTAGATATGTTGTAGTGCTAGGTCCACTGGGTTGGCATACCAAATGTGGGGTTCCTAGCACCAAGTGGCCCCCAGATACAGGGCCCCAAAGTCGGGTTTGAAAATTTAATTTTCTGCTGCAGAAAAATGCTTGACTCCAGTATAAGCCGAGGGGGGAATTTTTAGCACAAAAAAAAATGTGCTGAAAAACTCGGCTTATACTCGAGTATATACAGTATTCAGCTTACCGATACTAATAATATTCTTAATAATATTGAGATTATTACTACTGACAATAATAGTCATAATCACCATTGCTCCACATTCTGTTGGAGACCTTGAGCTTTTGAAAAACAGACTTACTGGCTGAATTACCAGATGAAAAAAGAAGAAATAAAGCCTAAAAAGAAAACGAATGCAGCCATCACATCAAAGAATTGGTAAGCTGCAATATAATGTTTGCTTTTGGGTTTACTATCACTTTATCACCCCCCCCTCCCCCCCAACCCCCTGCTGTCCTTGTCCTAGTTACAGGGTTTGGACGTATATAAAACAAGTATGTAGAATGTACAAGAGAGTCAGTATAATGGCCGGGCATCTAAAAAAGTCTCATGACAGGTGAAGTGTTCCATCACTGCCATACATAATAGATTCAGCTGCTTTTAACCATCTCTTCTCTTGTACAGCTTTTACTGTGAACGGGAGCCCGGCAACTATTACTATAGAGACGTGTGACGGATCCGGAGACTGGGGCAATGTGATTGGAGGTAAGTTCTGCAAATGGTATCATGGATATTTTTTGTTTGCAGTGAAAAGAAAAGTTGACTGAAAGAGATTTGACTTCACAGTCACTGGTGATAATGTTGTCGGCTTAACAAATCAATGTTTTATATATCAGATCGAAAGGTCCATCCATCCATCCATCCATGAAGCAAACTCTTTTTGAGCTCCAGAAGATTTTACCACCTTCATGACCCAGCCATTTTTTGGTGTTCAGCACTGCGCTTCTTTAACCACTTCAGCTCGGGAAGATTTACCCCCACACCCCCACCCCCAAATAACCAGGCCATTTTTTGCAATATGGCACTGCGTTACTTTTAGGGCTGCAACTAACGATTATTTTCATAATCGATTAGTTGGCCGATTATTGTTTTGATTAATCGGTTAATAACCATAAAAAAGGTGTGGTGTATAATTTAGTTAATATGTAAAGTTTAAAAAAAAAGGCAATTTATTCTTAAATATCTCTATGCAGTGGGAAATATAAATAACCAACTATATGGTTAGGGAGCAAAATATCTAATCCACTCTGAGAATAACAGACAGAAGAGATAAACTGTATATACCTGACCCTTTCCAAATACGCAGCGGCTGAAAAAAGCATAGATGTGAATGTGTCCCATAGGAAACTATGTAGATGAACTGTAGTGCGTTTCTGCAAAAAACACATAGATGTGAACCAGGTCTAAGACGTTTAGTAACATAACAGGGTTAAAAAAAATTAAAATTAGCCTTTTATAGTACAAAAAAAAGCAGATAATCGCTACTGTAAGGGGTTCATTTTTCATTTCAGTAGGGGGTTCATTTTTTTTACTGTAGAACTGTGAAAGCAATATTTACAGTAGCGATTATTTGCTCTTTTTGTAGTATAAAGGGCTCATTTTAGTTTCTTTTTAATCCCATTATGTTACTGGCCGATTAATCGATTATGAAAATAGTAATCGATTAATTTCATAATCGATTAGTTGTCGATTAATCGATTAGTTGTTTCAGCCCTAGTTACTTTAACTGACAATTGCGCGGTCGTGCAACGTGTACCCAAATAAAATTTATGTCCTTTTTTTCCCCACAAATAAAGCTTTGTTTTGGTGTTATTTGATCACCACTTCTTTGCGCTATAAACAAAAAAAAGACCATCAGTTTAGAAAAATAAAATAAAAAAATGTATATTCTGCTATAAAACATATCCAATAAAAAAAATTTAAAAAATCAAATTTCTTCATCAATTTAGGCCAATATGTATTCTGCTATGTGTTTTTGATATAAAAAAAAAATCCCAATAAGCGCATATTGATTGGTTTGCACTAAAGTTATAGCGTCTACAAACTATGGGATAGATTTATGGACTTTTGGCTGGGATTAGCAATTTTTAGTGGGACTGCAACATTGTGGCGGACAAATCTGACACTAAGTGGCACTTTTTGGGGACCAGTGACACCAATACAGTAATTATTTCTAAAAATATGCACTGTCACTGTAGAAATGACACTGGCAGGGAAGGGGGGTTAACATCAGGGGCAATTAAAGGGTTAACTGTGTTCCCTAGGAGTGTTTTCTAACTGGCGGGATGTGCTTAACTGAAGAAAGACAGAGATGCGTGTTCCTGCTTGGCACAAACCCAAGATCTCTGTCTTTCTTACTAGCAGAACAGCGATCTGCCTTGTTTACATGGGCAGAACGCCATTTTGCCTCTGCACGAACGACCGCCGGGTTCCCGGCGGACAGTGTACGCCGGACCCGCTGATTTGGCTCTTGCTGTGTCCAATCACAGCGGGAGCAAGTCTCCCGTGGCACGCGCACCCGAGATCCAGAGGAAGGGATTGCATACAGGTACGTGATTTTGCACTCAAGGGCCGCCCTGCTGCAGTATGTGTACTGGTAATTGCACGGACATGCATAGCTGTACCCAAACAAAATTTATATAATTTTTTTTCTTTACACAAATAGACCTTTCTAGACCTTTGTGCAAGTTTGTTAAGTCAAATTTGTTTGTATGTTGGAACAGGTACTTTTTTTCAAGTGTAGATCCAGCCAAAAAGAAATCATTTAATATTTTTTTTGGATAGCATAGGGAAGGGTTAACACCCCTGTAAGGTTTGTTTTGCTGTCTGTCCCCGTTTAGAAGATTTCACCTCACTCCCCATATCGGTACTATCATATTTCCTACGCCTTACGCAGTGCAGAGTAGTGTCTTGCATATGGGGTACTACTAAGCCCCATATACCTAAATCAATGCTTTATCTTACTAAATTGTGCGGTGGGTTGGGTATACCAAATTTCTCATCTTACTACTATGCATCACAACTGCCCAAGTATCACATAGCAGTGCAAACACCCCTGTGGGTTGCTATCAAATCGATCGACTGTGACCCCATTTCTGTGGCTAATATGTTGTGGCTCTAAATGTCTTAATGTTGCAAAGATGAGGCCCCAGTCCACCATGTCAAAGGCCTTTTCGGCATCAATTGACAGGAATGCTACTGGGGTCTTCCCCCCCCTCTACTTCATGCATAAGACACAATGACTTCAGACCGTCGTCCTTCCCCTCTCTCCCTTATACAAACCCTACCTGATCACTATTTACCCAGCTTGGTAATATGGGCTTTAGTCTTTCCGCTATTATCTTTAGCAAAGCTTTATGTCTGTATTTAACAGGGAAATTGGGCAATAACTCGCTGGGGCTGTTGGATCCTTCCCTTCGTTTAGGATAAGGGTTATATAGGCCAGTAATGATTCCTCCCGCAGGGTCTCTCCTTTGGCCAAGGCGTTAAGATATTCGCATAATTTGGGGATCAGAGACTTTTGAAATCTCTTATAATATAAAATAGAATACCCATCGGGGCCCAGAGACTTTCCCAGAGTCATACTATTTATTGCTCTTCTTACTTCTTCTGGAGCAATTGGAGCTTCAAGTTGCTCCAATTCCTCCTTAGGTACTCCAATTATCTGACCACACTAAGCAGGGGAGAACACATCATGGTGAGTTCTCTAGCTATGCTGGGAACTCCGTATGCTCTTTTCCAATGATCATACTTGTCTTGACATGACCCCACTGCACAGCCATTCACTGGGAAGCTCAGTGTGTTGCTGATTTTCCTCCCCCAACTCCTATGCCGCTGAGAACATAGGTAATGTGATCACTTATAAAAAAAAAAAAGGTTAGTTTTTTTTTGTTTTTTTTTTATATCTATACAAAAATGTTTTGCCTTTCATTTCTATTTAAAACTGAATGGGTTGTTTTACAAGGTGATCGTTTACAATCACTTTAAAGAGGAAGTAAACCCTGATAGGTTTTGCTTCCTCTTTTGCTCCCTGCAAAGCCTGCAAATTAAAAGCATAATGGGATAGTATGCATCACATACTAGCCCATTATGACACTTACCTGCAAACAAATCCATTGCTGTCCCCTGTGCAGGCTGCGTCTATCTTCGCCCCTCTTCCTTCCGGGGGCCGCGGACTCCGGCTCTGTGACTGTCCGGAGCCGCGTGACGTCACTAACGGCACACGCTGGGGGAAGAAACGTCACGGAGGTCCGTTTCTTTACAGCGCATGCGCTGATTACATCATCGGCGCACTACAAGTGAAATATCTCCTAAAAGGCGCACGTTTAGGAGATATTTCCACTACCTATAGGTAAGCCTTATTCTAGGCTTACCTATAGTTAAGTCACTAGGGATGGTTTACAATCACTTTAATATCTAGAGCGGGCTAAATAGGTGCCTAACTATGTGTAATGTGTGGTATGTGCTGCTTTTTTACTACAGATCTCTTTGTTTCTGATCCCTGTAATTGTACTTGTCAACCCAGGGCTCTGAGCTGTGATTGCACACAGCCGATCAGCAGGTCTTGGCCGTGAATCATTGGCCTGGCCTTGCTGACAAGCTCATGCGCAGGCATGCACCCTAAATCTGAGGCAGGTAGCGGCGTACAGGTACGTCGCTTACACCTAGGCGGAGGGAAGGGCCACTTCTGCCATAACAAGTGCTTCTAATCAATCATCATTATCCACCTTGTTGGAAAATTTCTGAACAAAGTATCCAAGCCTTTTGGAAATGTGCTCTGAAAAGAAAGATAGGAAGGCCTTGTGATGTGATGTATCTGAACCAATTTAAATTGTATTTTCATTCTTCATGCTTGACCCCCCTGGTTTTGTTTCCCATGCAGATGACACCCTGATCTTTTGGCAGGGGCTGCGTGACGCTGGGCTTCTCGGTGATGTTATTCAAGAGTTTCATCGGGAGCTGCTGGAGACAATGAAAGGACTGAGAGAGCGGTTGCAGACTCCCCCCATCCAGCTACAGGGTAATTCAGCGGTCAATGTGATTGATTCATATCTTAATGCTTAACTCTGGGATCAGCGTCCCACAACTGCTCTCCCGCCCACTGTATGCTTTTAATACTTTTTCCAAAAGTCTTCAGGTCAGTTATGTGACACAGTGGTAGGAGGAGATCCTTATCTACCTGACCTCCGGAAGGTTTACCCCTTTTACCCCATTGTGCGGTCGTGCGACACTGTACCCAATCAAAATGTGTCCTTTTTTTCCCCCACAAATAGAGCTTTCTTTTGGTGGTATTTGATCACCTCTGATCACCCACCCTTTGCTCTATAAAGAGAGACAGACGATTATGAAAAAAAAAAAGCAATATTTCTCCAGTCGCCTTTCAGGACAACCCTGGAGAGAGCGCAGCTCCGCCCACTTTGAGGAAACACTTGCATTTTTCTTTAAAGCTCCTCCTCTTCCACCATGGCCTCAGTTATTGTGTTTCCTCCGCCATGGATGGAAGCACTTGTGGGAACCAGGGCTGCGTTCTCTCCAGGGGGAGGGGAGGTAGTCCTACCTTTTTGCAGGAGCCGCTGCAGAGACCATCCCAGCCCCCCCCTAGTACGAACGGGGGGGGTTCCGGAGTCCCGGACCTTCTCCAGCTCACAGGAGCAGTGGCCGGCAGGAATGTCGAGGCGTCCATGCCCCCGGGAGCCGCCGGGTTTGAATTTCGCGCGCCGCGCGGTGAGGCTCCCGGGAGGTGTCACATGGCGGGCGGATGACGCGGCGGCCAGTGACGCGGCTTCCTGTTCGGGCGGGGCGGCGTTGGTTCCAGCCGCCCGGAACGCAAGGGTCAGGGGGCGGGTCCACAGACCGGTACTTCCGCTTCCGGCGTGCGTAGTGACGCCGTGCCCGGGAAGATTTAAAAACGGCTGTTTGTTCAAGCCCCGCTGCGCTCTCTGCAACATGGAGGAGAGATCTGCAGCAACGGTGGAGGCAGGCACCCCAAGCACCGGTCAGGCCCAGGTAAGAGGGGTACAAAGGTACTCTTTATTCTTCACCTTATGGGCTGTTTTTTTCTGTGTCACTTGTTTATTCCTCCCTGTGGGGGGTCCTGTCACTACAGAGTCAAAGGTTACTGTCCTTGGACCTGTAGTTTGGTGGTTGCTGCACTCAGGTGGTCTGTTTTATTCTGGTGGTGGTATGTTTAGTCCAGACTCTGGTAGTAAGACAAGCTTTTGTTTTTTCCCTAGGAAACTGTGTCAGGGAAAGTAAAGAAAGCAAACCCGCCAGGAAGGAGATGCCCTGTGTGTAAGAACCCCTTACGGGAATCCTGGCAGAAGGCGTTATGTAGGTCCTGTATTAAGGAGATAGTGGAGGAGGAGTCCTCTCAGCAATATGGTGAACTGTATTCATCTGTGCGAGAAATAGCAAGCTCACTAAGCTCCGTCAAGACTCTGTTGGTTCAGAGCCCAGCAAGTCAGGGCGGTAGCCAGCAACCACCACCATCAAGTCCTAGAGCATCTACCTCCAGGCAGAGGGAGGTGTTAGATTCAGAGGACGAAGGGGCAAGTACTCTCCCTTCCCTCAGAGATTCAGAGGAGGAGGTAGAAGAGGAGGATGACAGCCGTGGTTCCAGGTACAAGCTGTCTTTAGAAGAGGTAGATGACCTCTTGAGGGCTATCTATACGACCCTGGACATCCAGGAGGAAAAGGTCCAGTTGTCTGTACATGACAGGATGTATCAGGGGCTGGATGAGGTTAAATCCAGAGTTTTCCCTGTTCATAAAGTTTTGTCAGACACGGTTAAAAAAGAATGGAAGGACCCAGAGAGGGGTCCTTTCCTTTCTAAGAGCCAGAAAAGACGCTTTCCCTTTGATGAAAAAGAGTCAGAGGTGTGGAACAAAAAACCACGTGTGGACGCAGCCTTTTCACAGGTATCGCGTAGGACAGACTTGGCCTTTGAGGACATGGGGGTACTCAAAGATGCCATGGATAAAAGAGCAGATACTCTTTTAAAGAGGGCATGGGATTCAGCATCTGCCAGCCTCAAACCAGCTATGGCATCCACGGTGGTGGCTAGGAATTTAGAGTGTTGGATAGATAAATTGCAGAGCCACGTGGAAGCAGGCACACCACGTAAGGACTTGATGGAATCCTTTCCACTAATCCTTAGAGCGGTGAAATACATGGCTGATGCCTCTGCGGAGTCCATCAAAATGGCAGCCAGATCTGCGGCCCTGGTGAATTCCGCCAGGAGAGCTGTCTGGCTTAAAACGTGGTCAGGTGACACAGCCTCCAAGGTTAGGTTGTGTGGTCTGCCCTTTTCAGGGGATCTGCTGTTTGGGCCAGAGCTGGAAACAGTGCTGGACAGAACGGCAGACAAAAAGAAGGCCTTTCCTGCAAAGAAAAAACAGGCAGGAAAGAGGAATTTTCGTCCTGTTCAACAGTCCCGTAAGGGTGGGGAAGACAGCAAAAGTCGCTGGAACCCCCAGAAGGGTAGAGGTAAAGGAGGAATTTTGTTCAAAACTCCCTCCAGTCAACCCCCTAAGGATAAGTGACTGCTCTGCTCCAGTGGGAGGAAGGTTGTCCGCCTTCCTTCCGCAATGGAGCCAGTGTTCCTCAAGTCAATTCGTGAGGAACATTGTGGCACAGGGATACAGCCTGGAATTTTCCAACATTCCCCCAAACAGATTTTATGTCACAACCCTTCCAAGGGATCAGGACAAAGCCTCTGCCATGAGGAGCCTTTTGGAGGATCTGATTCAACAAGAGGTGATCATTCAGGTTCCAAAGGAACAGGAAGGCCATGGGTTTTATTCTCACATCTTCCTAGTGAGAAAACCTTCGGGCAAATATCGATTGATACTGAATCTAAAAATTCTGAATCAATCGATACGATACAAGCACTTCCGCATGGATACAATCCATACAATAACAAGGTTGTTATCCAAAAATTGCTTCATGGCCTCCCTGGATCTGAGGGACGCCTATCTACATGTCCCGATCGCCCAATCCTCCCAGAAGTTCCTCAGGTTGGCAGTGAATCTAGGGTCGTCAGTCTGGCACCTACAATTCAGGGCCTTGCCGTTCGGGCTGTCGTCCTCCCCCAGGATCTTCACCAAGGTCATGGCGGAAGCCCTGGAACCACTGAGATTGAGGGGAATCTCAGTGGTCCCATATCTGGACGATCTCCTGTTTTTTGCGGACTCCAGGGAACAGGTGCTGTCGAATCTTCAGATAGCACAGGCTCACCTGGGGGACTTAGGGTGGCTTCTCAATCTGGAGAAGTCAAACCTGGTTCCAAGCCAGGAAGTAGTTTTTCTAGGGTACACCATCAATTCTACCCTGCAAAAGGTTTTTCTTCCGCAAGAAAAGGTGGAAAAGATCCTGACGGCAGTAAAACAAATTCAGACGAACCAGGTGGTTTCAGTCCGATCAGCCATGAGGGTGTTAGGTCTCCTTACAGCCTCTATCCCAGCTGTCCAGTGGGCCCGGTTTCATTCCAGACCTCTTCAGGCAGAAATCCTGCAGGTCTGGTCTCACCGGGTTCCACTAGAAAAGAAGTTCAGCCTCACCTCAAAAGTAAAACGGGCTCTGTGGTGGTGGCGAGACACAGCCAATCTCACAAAGGGCCTTCCCTGGTTCTGGCCGCTAGACAAGCGCCTGACGACGGACGCGAGTGCCTGGGGTTGGGGAGCCCACCTAGACGGGCTGACGGTCCAAGGGACTTGGTCCAAGGCAGAGTCTCGGAGATCCTCGAATTGGAGAGAACTCAAGGCTGTGTCGCTGGCCCTTCGGGCTTTTCAGCACGTAGTAGAGGGACAGCATGTACAGATCTTGTCGGACAATATGACAACGGTAGCATATGTCCTAAAACAAGGGGGGACCAGGAGCAGGGGTCTCATGGAATTAGCCAGGCATCTATTCGCATGGGCAGAAAAAAGCGTGGCCTCCCTCTCAGCAGTCCATCTAAAGGGCTCTCTGAATCTCTGGGCAGATCTTCTCAGCAGGAAGAGACTGGTGGAAGCAGAATGGTGCCTAAATCAGGAAGTCTTCTTGATGATCGCCAGTACTTGGGGCTTCCCCCAGGTGGACCTGTTTGCAAATCAGCAAAACCACAAGGTCCAAAAATACTTTTCTCTTCACCGAGAAGATCAGGCCATAGGTCTAGATGCATTAGCCCATCCTTGGCATTACCGTCTGTGCTATGCCTTTCCCCCCTTTCCTCTGATACCGGTGGTCCTGAGGAAGTTCAGGGAAGAGAGGACCAGCATGATTCTCATCACGCCCTTCTGGCCAAAAAGACCCTGGTTCTCGGCTCTTCTAAATCTAGCCACAGAACCCCCGTGGAGGCTACCAGTCAGGCAGGACCTTCTGACACAAGGGTCAGTGGTCCATCCAGAGGCAGGCAGGCTGCAGTTAACCGCCTGGTTTCTGAAGAAGATCTCTTAAGAGCTAAGGGTTTGTCCGAGGGACTAGTAAGGACTTTACTCTCAAGCAGGAAAGAAGTGACTAGGGCCATCTACCTGAAAGTCTGGAAGAAGTACAACTCGTATTGTACTCTTAGAGGGTTCCAGGTGAAAAATACCAGTTCAATACTGGAATTTCTCCATGAAGGAATGGAGAAAGGTTTGGCAGCCAGCACCCTGAAAACTCAGGTGGCGGCCCTTTCTGTTTATTTAGAAAAAACCCTTTCCAGGGAAGCTTTAATTTCCAGGTTTTTTAGGGCAATGGCACGGAATAGGCCAGTTCCCCTCAGGAATTTTCCCAGTTGGGATTTATCCATAGTCCTTCAGGGTTTAACGGGAGCTCCGTTTGAACCTCTTAAGGACTCTTGTTTAAAAAATTTAGTTTTAAAAACAATTTTCCTAGTAGCCATTACGTCGGCTAGACGAGTGAGCGAATTACAGGCTCTGGCAGTTACAGAGCCTTTCCTAAAGATTTTTCCCGATAGGATAGTGCTGCAGATAGACCCAGCCTTTCTTCCCAAGGTATCTTCAGAGTTCCATCGTACCCAACAAATAGTGTTGCCTACCTTTTCCTCCAACCCTACCAACACAGGGGAGGAGGCCTTTCATACCTTAGATGTAAGGAGGTGTCTTCTCCATTTCCTAGCAGTTACTAGGGAATTCAGGAAGACGAATGCTCTGTTTGTAATCTTTTCAGGTACTAGAAAAGGGGAAAAAGCCTCCAAGAGTACTCTAGGTAGGTGGCTTAGAGAGGCAATTTCGGAGGCATACAAAGCTAGAGGGGAATCCCCTCCCTCCGGAATTGCTGCCCATTCCACTAGGGCAACAGCAGTGTCTTGGGCCGAGAGGGCCGGTGCTACGCCTGATCAAATCTGCAAGGCGGCCACGTGGTCAAGTTACTCAACTTTCCTTCGGCACTACAGACTGGACTTGCTGTCAGCTGCGGATCAAGCCTTCGGCAGGAAGGTACTGCAGGCAGTGGTCCCACCCTAGGGTAAGCTTCTCGTTTATCCTCTCCAGGGTTGTCCTGAAAGGCGACTGGAGAAAATACCTAGTTAGACTTACCGGTGACGGTATTTCTAAGAGCCTTTCAGGACAACGCCTAGTTCCCTCCCTTGTGTTCTATGTTTAAAGATGATACAAGTATCTGTCATGGTTTGTTTGTGTTCTCTGTGCTTTATCTTCCAGTATGCCGGAGGTAACAATAACTGAGGCCATGGTGGAAGAGGAGGAGCTTTAAAGAAAAATGCAAGTGTTTCCTCAAAGTGGGCGGAGCTGCGCTCTCTCCAGGGTTGTCCTGAAAGGCTCTTAGAAATACCGTCACCGGTAAGTCTAACTAGGTATTTTTTTTTACATTCCGCTATAGAACATATCCAATAAAAATTTTTAATTTCTTCATTAATTTAGGCCAATGTGTATTCTGCTACATATTTTTGGTAAAAAAAAAAAATTCCAATAAGCGTATATTGCTTGGTTTGGGCAAAAGTTATAGCATCTACAAACTATGGGATATTTTTTTTTATTTTACTAGTAATGACCACGATCCGCGACTTAGTGAGGTATTGCGGCGGACATTCTGACACTTTTGACACTGGCTGGGAAGGGGTTAACATCCGGGGCGATCAAGGGGTTAACTGTGCGCCTCGTAAGTGTTTTACTGTACTGTGTGCAGTGCTTTTACTAGGGGAAGAGATGGAATTTATTCCCTGCTTTACAGGGACACAAACTCCATCCCTTCCCTCCTGTCAGAACAGCGATCTACCTTGTTTACATAGGCAGATCGCCGCTCTGTGTCTCTTCCTAACAATCGGCGGGTGCGGAGGACATTGGGTACCGTGTACCCGCCGATCGGCTTCTGCTGTGTGCGTGCCCCCCTTTACCTAACTGGGAAAATACGTCATTACTTTGACATTTTAGTATCGGGTTTATGGCTGCAGCTAGATGCCATAACCCCGGTATAATTTTTTCCCTCAGGCGTCGGCCTTACTAATAAAAATGCTCCAAGCATCACTTTTAGAAGGGGCGGGAGGGTTCTGCCCCACACCCCCATCCCCCTCCCCAACCCCTGCTTTACACTGGTTTCCAGGTTTACCTGGTTGATCAGGAAGCCCAAAAAACGTTACGGTGCTTGCGGTGGCTAGGCAAAGAGATGAGCAAAGGAATGGTGGGCTCTGCTCATCTTTATGCCCTAGGAGGACCGGAGCGACGTTGTGACCTCACTTCGTGTTCCGGCCACATGTAGTTCTTTTTTTATTTATTTTTTGTGAGGACATTTTTTGGATCTTTTTGCTTTTAAGGGTAGAGGAGAGATTTGGGGTCTTTTATACACCAGATCTCTCTTAAATGGGTTGTAAAGGTAAAGGTTTTTTCACTTTAATGCATTCTATGCATTAATGTGAAAAAACATCCGACAATGCCCCCCCCCCCCCCCCCCAGCCTCCCCGTTTTACTTACCTGACCCCTCGAAAGTCCCGCGCTCGCCCCCGACGTCCTCTTCGCTGCTCACCCTGGCCGTTGATTGGCTAGAGTGGATGGATTGAAAGCAGCGCAGCCATTGGCTCACGCTGCTGTCAATAACATCCAATGACGCGGCGCGCCGGGGCCGAGTGATAGTGAGAGGCTATAGCCGCCAGCTGTATCACTGGAGCGTGCCCGCAAGCACACCACACAATGCGAGGGAGCTCGCATGAAGTTGTGGAGTCCTTGCGGGAGGGAGCCGAGACAGCCACTGAGGGACCCCAGAAGAGCAGGTTCGGGGCCACTCTGTGCAAAACGAGCTGCACAGTGGAGGTAAGTATAGCATGTTAAAAAAAAATAAAAAAAATTCCTTTAGTGACCCTTTAAGGAGGACCTGACATGCTGTATTGTTATTGCAAGGGATGTTTACATTCATTGCGATACCAATAAAAGTGATTAATATTTTTTTTAAAGGAACAGTGTAAAAAGAAATGTAATAAAAGAAATCACAAAAAAATAAAATGTTAAAGCGCCCCCGTCCTCGCTTGGTCGCGCGCAGTAGTGAACACATACATAGTTCACGCCCACATATGTAAACAGTGTTTGCACCACACATGTGAGGTATCGCTGCAAACGTCTGAGCGAGAGCAATAATTCTAGCACTAGACCTCCTCTGTAACATCTCTACTGGTAACCTTTAGAAATTTTTAAAGCATCGCCTATAGAGATTTTTAAATACCGTCGTTTGGTGCCATTCCACAAGCGCGTGCAATTTTTTAAAGCATGACATGTATCTATTTACTTGACGTAACATCATCTTTTATATTATACTAAATATTTGGGGTATATAATGTTTTTATTTGTATTTTTTAAATTGCATTTGAAAAAACAGTGATATAAAAAAAATAGTAACAACCATTTTATTTTCTAGGGTCTGTGCTAAAAAAACATATATAATGTTTGGGGGTTCTAGCAAAAAAATACAGATTTTTACTTGTAAAGTGTCAGAAAAAGGCCTGGTCCATGATACTTTTGTTCTGCCAGTATGTCCTCAGCTTGTAGACCTCTAGTGGTGAAGGGGGATTAGCGCAGGGGTCCGTGCCGGAGCGGAGGTGGGTGTTCCAGGAGGAGAGAGTTTTCTGGAACCCTTTTTATTAGGAGCCACTGTTGGCATATAAGTGATTAGGCAGCAGGGACTGGGCCTTTTTAAGGACTAATGTTTGATCTCTTGCGCGTCTCTCACTATTGAATCTGTTTCTTTTCTTTCAGCCGGTATCCTCTTCTATTTTTCAGACGCTGTGCTGCTTAACAACATTGTCCAGAATTTCGGCTTACTGGATTTGATTAAGAAAGTGCTGGCCAGTCACAAAAGCCAGATGGACCGCTCTAGAGAGCAGTACACCAGAGATCTAGCAGGTACTCTTTCTAATGGTTTCTAGAAGCCAAAGTATATGCACAAAGAACCTTCAATGCTCAGCTACCCCCCCCCCCCCCCCCCCAGGTCACCTCTTATACTGACCTGAGCCTGATCTTGATCCAGCGATGTGCATAAGAGCAGCAGCACTCTCGGCTCTCTCCCTGCTCATTGGCTCAGAGATAGCAGCGGGAGTCATTGGCTATCACTTTTAATCACAGCCAGTGAGGAGGGAGTGGGGGGGCCGGACCATGCTCTGTGTGTCAACAGACACGCACAGCCAGCTTGGGAGCAGGCCTGCATGAGTGCCCCTATAGCAAGTAGTTTACTATGGGGGCACTCAGCTGAGGGGATGTGATCAGGAGCGCCGGTGGTGGACCCCAGATGAGGAGGATCGAGGCTGCTCTGTGCAAAACCATTACAAAGATCAGCTAAGCATAACATGTATGGTATAAAAAAAAAAAAATTAAAGTTTACAATCACTTGAGTGTTGTTGAAATCCTTTTCTCCACAGCGCTGGAGCAGCAGTGCGATGAACATAGGAGACGAGCCAAGGAGCTGAAGCACAAGTCTCAACATCTGAACAACGTGTTGATGACATTGACCCCAGTCAGCATGCCCCCTCCGGCCAAGCGGCCACGCCTAACCCGTGCAACTTCTGGCCCAGCGGCTATAAGCTCGCAAGTATCTTCTCAGCCAACGCAGATCACCCTTCCCCAAGGAATGTCCCTCTCTCAGTTGACCGGCATCCCATTTGGTAAAGTACTGTCTGCTTCCTCCACCTCCCTCAACAAGAACTCGACTTCCCAAGGCAGCTCGCCTTCCTCCCCAGTTTTGGGAGGCTACACTATCCTCGCCCCTTCGGGAAGCACCTTCCCAAGCACTCTGGAAATTCACCCCGACTCCTCCAACCTCACCGTCCTGAGCACGGCGGCTATGCAAGACAGCAACACCGTTCTCAAAATGATGAGTCCCATCCAGCTGCTCACTTTGCCAGGGCTGGGCACCATACAGAACTTTGCACAGTTGGCGTCAGCCGGGGGTACCCTTGTAGCCATGCCCTGTGACTCGGCGGATGGAGAGGATGAACATACCACCATAGAGGTGACATCTCTGACCGAAGACGATATGCAGAAGTAGAGATGCAAAGCCATCGTTTTTGGTACCTTTAACAGTTTGGACATGTCATGTGACTGTGATGGATGATGGGAGCTTAGCTGGAGGAAGCTGATGAACCAAAGAAGGATTAGGGAAGTTCTGTGCTTTTACAGATCTGCGGCACATTGCACAGAATACGGCCGTAGATGGTTCTAGCACCAAACAGGATGTTGAATATTATTAGAGAGAGAGCCTCACGCCTTAGTGGTGAGATCTTCCTGTGGTCACTCCTAGGAAAAGTCTTATGGTGCTTTTCTATGTGAGCCTGAGTCGTGGCTTTCTAAAAGAAGGGGCCAAGATGGAATCCCCAAACCTTCAGTGTTGTTCACATCCAATATCTGCAATGTACAACGAGTTTAGCCACTTTCTAGGAGCTTGTACTCACTGGAATTTGAATGTACCGGAATATGACAGCCCTGCGAAGTTTATCAAAGTCGATAGCGTTAGGTTGCACCAGGTGAAGACCCCATTTGAAGACGCTTCCATGAACGCTGGAGCCCAACAGACTTTCAGCTTTCATCAAAGCTGCCCTTATGGGATCATGCAGGTTTATTCTTTATGATGTTCATAAGAAAGGTGGTGAACAGACTTGTTTAGAATTCAAGCTAACAGGCAGTATGAACCAATAGGAAAGGCTCAAAATACACTATATTGCCAAAAGTATTGGGACACCTGCCTCTACATGCACATGAACTTTAATGGCATCCCAGTCTTAGTCCGTAGGGTCAATATTGAGTTGGCCCACCCTTTGCAGCTATTACAGCTTCAACTCTTCTGTGAAGGCCGTCCACAAGGTTTAGGAGTGTGTCAATGGGAATGTTTGACTATTCTTCCAGAAGCACATTTGAGAGGTCAGGCACTGATGTTGGACAAGAAGGTCTGGCTCGCAGTCTCCACGCTAATTCATCCCAAAGGTGTTCTATCGGGTTGAGGTCAGGACTCTGTGCAGGCCAGTCAAGTTCCTCCACCCCAAACTCACTCATCCATGTCTTTATGGACCTTGCTTTGTGCACTGGTGCTCAGTCATGTTGGAACAGGAAGGGGCCGTCCCCAAATTGTTCCCACAAAGTTGGGAGCATGAAATTGTCCAAAATGTCTTGGTATGCTGATGTCTTTAGAGTTCCTCTCACTGGAACTAAGGGTCCAAGTCCATGCTTTGTGCACTGGTCCAAATCATTTGGTGGAGGGGGGATTATGGTGCAGGGTTGTTTTTCAGGGGTTGGGTTTGGTCCTTTTAGTTCCAGTGAAGAGAACTCTTAAGACGTCAGCATACCAAGACTTTTTGGACATTTTCATGCTCCCAACTTTGTGGGAACAGTTTGGGGATGGCCCCTTCCTGTTCCAACATGACTGAGCACCAGTGTACAAAAGGTCCATAAAAAGACATGGGTGAGCGAGTTTGGGGTGGAGGAACCTGACTGGCCTGTGCAGAGACTTGACTTCAACCCAATAGAACACCTTTGGGATGAATTAGAGCAGAGACTGCGAGCCAGGCCTTCTTGTCCAACATCCGTGCCTGACCTCTCAAATGCACTTCTGGAAGAATGGTCAAACATTCCCATAGACACACTCCTAAACCTTGTGGACAGCCTTCCAGAAGAGTTGAAGCTGTTATAGCTGCAAAGGGTGGGACCAACTCAATACTGAACCCTACGGACTAAGACTGGTATGCCATTAAAGCGCATGTGCAGGCAGGTGTACCAATACTTTTTTTTTCATGCACCTTGCCTACTCGGATTTGCCCAGCCTTGCACTAAAATCCTATCTGCATTCCACAATTCGCTGTGAACTCCAAGCTGCTAGTATAATACAATGCTGGTATAGCCTGGCACTTTCATAAATGCACATGGATACTGGTTCTATTACCCCAGTGATATATGCAGCAGCAGACAGGGTTGAAGTGAGCGATATATATGTTAAGCATCCAAAAAGTTGTCGGCTTTTAGCTACAGTATTCAGTCAGTTTTCACTCCTATCGGCCTCTTTATAAATATAACTACCACACAAACAACGGTTCTGAGCGGCTCTTCATTCTTGGTGAATACCCAGTGGTGTCAATGCTTCTCTGTAAATTAATAGACAACACTGTTTGGGGAAGCTGCGTTAGGTCGAGGGCAGAGAACTTGCTGTAGATCAGTGGATTTTTGTTTTGCGCTGCTTCACTCCCCAAATAGCTTTAAGAAGACATTGGGTGATTCCGTCCAATACGCATAATTGATCAATTTTTAGAGTAACGAGGGGTCAACAACTTTATACGAGCCCGGAAACTTACAAATAGGCCAAAAAACACGTACAGATGGTTATTGGGGGAGGTAAGGCAACTTTTGATCCCTGACTGGGTCTTTACCGCTGTCTGAGATCTTCCCACCAAAGTGTGACAGCCAGGTCTCTGGGTAGAGTTTCTCATTTAAATTTGTCCACTGACATGCCCACGATAATAGGAAATCGAAAATTAGACAGCACTTTGTCATATTCTATCGAATAAAAGCAAATCGTTTGTTTATGTGACTACTTTTCAGCATTTTGCATTGTTGCAAGTACCAGAGGTGTTCACCAAAACAATTACAGGTGGTCTTTTCGTGGTTTTGGTTTCTTAATCATTATTCTATTCTAGTTCTTTAGAAGTGTCCACTTGAACATGAGATTTCAAGAAAACTTATACTGAGAGAAGCAATGGGTTCTGCCATTACTCGCCTCCTGAAAATTCTGGTTGCCTGGCCCACCAGTAGCTTCAATATTTGCTAAACTTTTGACAAGGAGCAAGCACACAGCAAGAAAAGGCAGCAAAGCGTGACGTTAACGCTTGATTCAGTAAGCGACTTAGAAAGCATTGAAATTATTGGATCAGTACGACTGCCAGTATATATTTAAAAGTACAGAAAACTGTAAAGGTGAGGTATCCCAACCCATCCACCTCAGTGTTTTCACTTTTACTACAGCAGGGCTATTCTAAATGTCTCAGCAGGGAGAGCGCAACCTTGTGTTCTTATTTGCTGTAGCAATTGCAGACCGGGTGAAATTTAGACTACAAGAGATCTCGCCAGTGGGCCAGCAAAGGGATATAAGAAATCGCAAGATGGTTTAAGGCGACTCTGGGGGAGAGTTACTAAAACGGGAGAGTGCAAAATGTGGTACAGCTGTGCTTGGCTTCGAACTTCAGCTTGTTCAATTAAGCTTTGACAAAAAAAAAAAACCCGGAAGCTGATTGGTTTCTGTGCAGAGCCGCACCAGATTTTGCATACTCTAGGTTTAGTAAATCAACCCCTCTGTTGCGGAGTTTGAAAATAAATGTCAAAAAAGCATGGCCTGTAAGAGAAGAGGAGTTATAGTCCCACCTGTCCCGCCAACTGTTCTTCCGATCTTCACTTTGTTCAAAAGCTATAGAAGAATCTTCACACTCAACATTTCCAGGAGTGTCTGCGTCCCCCCTGCCGTGGTTCCTTCCGTCAACCCCAATGTTTTTTTTTTTCTTGTCCTGTAGTGACTGGGGCGCTGGGTGGAGAAAAAAAAGATCATGGTGGGTGGGGTCGTTGGAGAGGAAGAGGCCATTTTTCTGCAAGAGAGTAAAGATCGGAGGAACAGGAAGCTAGCTGGACAGACGAGTATAAATCCTTTTTCTTAGCGAAGGGTATGCTTTTTGACATTTTTTAGACTTGGTGATATGGTTGCCTTAAAGTTATACCTCTAGGATTTGTGTTTTGTTTTGTGTAGGGTAGAGAAGAACCTTTTGTCAAGTTTCATTGCTAGCTGAGCCACCATAAGGCAGACAGCCCCTCACTAACTATCTGAGCCACCATAAGGCAGACAGCCCCTCACTAACTATCTGAGCCACCATAAGGCAGACAGCCCCTCACTATCTGAGCCTTCATAAGGAAGACAGCCTCTCACCTCCTATATGAGCCTCCATAAGGTAGACAGCCCCTCACTTCCTATCTGAGCCTCCATAAGATAGACAGCCCCTCACTAACTATCTGAGCCTCCATAAGGGAGACAGCCCCTCACTAACTATCTGAGCCACCATAAGGAAGACAGCCCCTCACTTCCTATCTGAGCCTCCAAAAGGTAGACAGCCCCTCACTAACTATCTGAGCCTCCATAAGGTAGACAGCCCCTCACTAAATATCTGAGCCTCCATAAGGTAGACAGCCCCTCACTAACTATCTGAGCCTCCATAAGGTAGACAGCCCCTCACTAACTATCTGAGCCTCCATAAGGCAGACAGCCCCTCACTATCTGAGCCTTCATAAGGAAGACAGCCTCTCACCTCCTATATGAGCCTCCATAAGGTAGACAGCCCCTCACTTCCTATCTGAGCCTCCATAAGATAGACAGCCCCTCACTAACTATCGCAGCCTCCATAAGGTAGACAGCCCCTCACTTCCTATCTGAGCCTCCATAAGGAAGACAGACCCTCACCTCCTATCTGAGCCTTTGTAAGGTAGACAGCCCCTCACTTTCTATCTGAGCCTCCATAAGGAAGACAGCCCCTCACTAACTATCTGAGCCTCCATAAGGTTGACAGCCCCTCACCTCCTATCTGAGCATCCATAAGGTAGCCAGCCCCTCACTAACTATCTGAGCCTCCATAAGGTTGACAGCCTCTCACCTCCTATCTGAGCATCCATAAGGTAGACAGCCCCTCACTATCTGAGCCTTCATAAGGGATGCAGTCTCCATAAGGTAGACAGCCCCTCACTTTCTATCTGAGCCTCCATAAGGTAGACAGTCCCTCACTTTCTATCTGAGCCTCCATAAGGTAGACAGCCCCTCACTTCCTATCTGAGCCTTCATAAGGTAGACAGCCCCTCACTATCTGAGCCTTCATAAGGGAGACAGCCCCTCACTATCTGAGCCTTCATAAGGGAGACAGCCCCTCACTATCTGAGCCTTCATAAGGGAGACAGCCCCTCACTATCTGAGCCTTCATAAGGGAGACAGCCCCTCACTTCCTATCTGAGCCTTCATAAGGGAGACAGCCCCTCACTTCCTAAAAAAGTAACATGGATTCTCGTCTTCCCTTTACACTTCTAAATAAAGAATGATTTTACTGTTGTATTTCTTCCTGCTTCCTGGCCTGGCAAGAACAAAGTGAAGGAAAATTTCCCCCAACATAGGCAAGCGAAAGGTTCTCCACTCTTCCCTACGCTCTCCAAAGCAGAAACAAAAAAAATGTTTTAGCTGGAGGGACTATAATGCCGCGTACACACGAAGGGACTATCCCGCGGGATTATCCGCTGGACTCGAGTCCGGCGGACAATCCCCTCGTGTGTGGGCCTTCGACTGACTTTTTTTCCAAAAAGTCCGGCGGACTAGGTTTTAAGTTTTATTTTAAAATTATCCGCTGGACTTGGCAGTCCGCCGGACAATACGGCCGTCTGTAGTATGGTCCGGCGGACCAAAAAGGACGCATGCTCAGTAGCAAGTATTTTTTTTGTATTTTTCGTTTTCTAGTCCCGTCGTACGTGCTGTACGTCATTGCGTGAACCGCCGGACTTTTAGCGTGATTGTGTGTGGTCAAGTCCGCCAAAGCCCAGCTGGAAAGTCTGGCGGATTGACCGCTGGACTAGGTCCGGCGGACAAAGTCCCTTTGTGTGTACGCACCATTAGTCTATACAGCCATACATTAAGCTGGGCTGCACAGAAGAAATGAATGGAATCCCCCATCCATGCTAAACAGCATAAATTGAGGAATCTCCCCTTCTGCCTGTTTAACAGCTGCTGCTCCCGCAGCTGTCAGACTACCCAATCGGTGACTGCATCTGATTTGCTACAGTCACTATTCAGATCGAGAATTTTCTGTCTGGCTCCTTCAATTTTCAGAACAAATCCAAATACTCAAAACTGGTGGAAAGCAAAGTATCTTTGATGCCCAATATTAATTTTGTTTGAATTTCATATTTATATATAAAAGAAGCAGCAATTTACGTCTTTTTTTTAACTTTTTACTTTATCAGTATCTTGATAACGAGATTCCTGGTAGCAGATGGCATGTAATCTCAGTTGTAAGAAAACTGACAGTCTGAAGGATGGAGTTGACTAATAAAGTAAGGTAACCCCCATATATATCTAGCTTATTATATAGAGATGGCAGTTAAAGGATCAGTACACCCTAAACTTGGTATTTGAGTTACGATTACACACTGCAGGAGCGAGTGGCCCTCTGACTTCTTGCATGTTGCAAGAACTCAAGCCATAGGATTTCCCATATGGATTGCCTTAATGTTAAATCTAAAGTGACAACGGTCCTGATTCATCAAGCTGCAGTGGAACTTGAGGTATGCTAAATGGTGCCCAAGGCATGCTAGGATGACAAGTGAAGATACTGACTGAGATGCTACGTTAAACGCATGTCTTAAGCTAACTTTAGAGTACCTTAAGTGCTGCTTAAAATTGATGAATCACGTGCTTGTAATGGCTCAGGTTGGTGAGTGGAAGCTAGGATCTGTTGAATGGATTCTGCCCACTGGTACGCACTCAGAACTGAAATGTCCTGAATTGACCCTTTTTACCAGAGCATGCTCTATTATATAGCTCCAAAGTATCTTGGAAAGGGAGTTGTTTGGAAGCCCACAATGAATCTCTATAGCAATGCAAGTGAGAGGTTTGTTAGGATATAAAGTTGACTTGTTATGTAGTTTATGTTTTGGATATGTCTGGCTCATTTTTCCTGTGTTTTTATAATGCCTGGATGTACACAGGGAACTGCCTGTATTGCTAATAACTGAACCCTGTCTGGCTATTCACTGGAAGGAGTCACTGGATGATGTAACGGGAGGAATAAAACACTGAAACACTGATCTTGTGTGATTTTTCTTTTCTTTCACTGTTTGTTTAAACTAAGCCATCCATGTCCACAGGGCCATTTTTAAGGCAGGGCAAAAGGGGCAGCTGCCCTGGGCCCTGTCATTGTTGTGGGTCCCAAAGCAGCTGCCTCATACTTGCCAACTATCCTGGTTTAAATTCCCTCATCCCTTGAGGTTTTAGTCCTGTGCTGTGTCCCAATATCTCAGTGTGAACTGCTGCTACTAATGCTGCCCAGCGCTGCCCTTTTGTTGTGTACAGATGAAGGGAAAGTAAGGTGAAAACCGCGCTATTCTTATCCATCAAGCATTGGGATTGCCACCGCTAGTTTATACTATGCTGTGGTTCCCCCATAAACTCTAAATCCCTAAAGTGCAGGTGCTAGCCTACTGTTAAATTGCCGTGTTCAAATAAAATTAAATTAGATTAAATCAGAAAACAGAAAACCGAAAAATCAAAAAAATATCAAGTGCTCAGTGCTAGTCAGCTGATTCAAAGTGCTTTGTGCATATAGATATCATAGGTCACTGTCACGTGATATTAGGCGTGATCTGTGTTAATTGCAAAGTCTAATGCTTTTACTATTATTATCAAGTTCATTCCATCAGTAGCCCATCTTCACTGCCCAACATGATGATACAATAAAATAAAATAAATAAATATCTATTATATGTGACCTAGGCTTTTCAATACCATGATCCCATCAATTAAACATAGTATACCGTTGTGAGAACAAATTTAACAATATTAAAACAAAAAACAAAACAAAAATAGAGTCCGTGACAACACCACTTGTGCTTGGTTAAACTTTAAATTTTCATTGTGCAGATTTCTTGCTTTGTGACCGTCACCAACTATGAAATGGATCACTTACCAAACCTTGGTAAGTGTAAAGCCTGCGGTTACTTTAGGATAACCAATCCTATCTATGGCCTCCCTTTTTCTCTCACTTCCTGGTGCAGATGTTATACGGATAGACTCCACAGCAGGTGTCCCCAGAAAATGAGATAATAACAAGGGGCTTCTAATGGTGAAGTACGTTTTTCAAAGGTTTTTATTAAAAGTAAAATATCATAAAAGACTCACATGGTCCAGTGCCGTAGCTGGCACTAAGCATATCCAGCCTTGTGTTTAAAATCGCTTCCTGATGACGCAAAACCCTTTGCGAAACGCGTAGAGGCTGCTGGGTAATCATACGCGATTGCGTCACTTCCGGGAGAGGGACCTCACACCAGGAAGGGAGTCCAGGACGCACGCCAACCAAAAGGAATTTGATTTTAAACACAAGGCTGGATATGCTTAGTGCCAGCTACGGCACTGGACCATGTGAGTCTTTTATGATATTTTACTTTTAATAAAAACCTTTGAAAAACGTACTTCACCATTAGAAGCCCCTTGTTATTATCTCATTTTCTGGGGACACCTGCTGTGGAGTCTATCCGTATAACATCTGCACCAGGAAGTGAGAGAAAAAGGGAGGCCATAGATAGGATTGGTTATCCTAAAGTAACCGCAGGCTTTACACTTACCAAGGTTTGGTAAGTGATCCATTTCATAGTTGGTGACGGTCACAAAGCAAGAAATCTGCACAATGAAAATTTAAAGTTTAACCAAGCACAAGTGGTGTTGTCACGGACTCTATTTTTGTTTTGTTTTTTGTTTTAATATTGTTAAATTTGTTCTCACAACGGTATACTATGTTTAATTGATGGGATCATGGTATTGAAAAGCCTAGGTCACATATAATAGATATTTATTTATTTTATTTTATTGTATCATCATGTTGGGCAGTGAAGATGGGCTACTGATGGAATGAACTTGATAATAATAGTAAAAGCATTAGACTTTGCAATTAACACAGATCACGCCTAATATCACGTGACAGTGACCTATGATATCTATATGCACAAAGCACTTTGAATCAGCTGACTAGCACTGAGCACTTGATATTTTTTTGATTTTTCGGTTTTCTGTTTTCTGATTTAATCTAATTTAATTTTATTTGAACACGGCAATTTAACAGTAGGCTAGCACCTGCACTTTAGGGATTTAGAGTTTATGGGGGGACCACAGCATAGTATAAACTAGCGGTGGCAATCCCAATGCTTGATGGATAAGAATAGCGCGGTTTTCACCTTACTTTCCCTTCATTTTGAATAGTCGCTTACGGGTGATTATACTGCATAAAACTGCAGCTCACTATAGGATTTTTATTACATTGTTGTAACACACTAACTAGCGCCGGTACCCCACGATTCTACTGTTGTGTACAGATGACTCACCTGCAGACCCTGTGTTTACATGTAAATTACCGACATTAATATGTAAAATACCGGTGGCCAATGTCATTGATATGTATATCATGCCCCCCTGAGGTCATATCCACAGTAATCTCTAGCAGACAATCAACAAGGCAGAAATCATGTGCTGTAACCTCTAGCAACTCAGTGAGCCGTAATGTGTGCTGTAACCTCTAGCAACCAGTCAGTGAGCGGTAATGATACACTGTAACCTCTGGCAACCAATCGCATTCGCTGCCTGATCTGATTCAGTAAACTGGTTTTGAGTCTATCTGCTATTTATTGTATCAGAGCAGGTGGAGAGCGAAACTGCATTGGGAGGGGGGGCCCAAGAAAAGTTTTGCCCAGGGTCCAATATTAAAGATGGCCCTGCATGTCAAGATTCTGTTCATCACACCACCTCTTTGTTTAAACATAAAATATAGTTGAGAGACATTAGAAATACTTAAATACTTGCCCGTTCTTGTTCATGGAGGGACGCAGGAGGTCATATACTGTTGGGTACTGCCACCTACAGGAGCAGGGAACCCTGGCAAACGAAAGAAAAATGTAGGCCATACCAGGATAACCCCTCCTCTACCCAGCACGCCTCCATTTTTTTTTTTTTTTTTTTATTTCTAGTGTCCTAGGACAGTGGTCTCCAAACTGCTGCCCTTTCCTTGCCTTTATCCGGCCCTTGGACACCAACAGTGGAGCACCATTCCTTCCACTGACACCATTGATGGGACACTATTCCTTCCCCCGATATCAACAATTGGCACTATTTCACCTCCTAATACATGGGACTATTCTTCAGACTGACACCAATAATAGAGCGCCATTCCTCCCACTGACACCAATGACGGGGCATTATTCCTCCCACTGACACCAATGATAGGGCATTATTCCTCCACTGACACCAATGATGGGCATTATTCCTCCCACTGACACCAATGATGGGGCACTATTCCTCCCACTGACACCAATGATGGGGCACTATTCCACCCACTGACATCAATGATGGGGCACTTTTCCACCCACTGATACCAATGATGGGGCACTATTCCACCCACTGACACCAATGATAGGGCACCATTCCTCCCACTGACACCAATGATGGGGCACTATTCTTCCTACTGACACTAATAGGGCACTATTCCTCCCACTGACACCAATGATGGGGCACTATTCCTCCCACTGACACCAATAATGGGGCCCCATTTCTCCCTCTGACACGAATGATGAGGCATGGTTACTTCCCCTAATTGGCAGTATTCCACCTCCTAACACCCTCTGAATAGCCTTCAGACTTCAAAGCCGGTTTCCTACTGTGCATGCACGAGCTGTGCTTTGCTTTCTGAATGGTACCACTGTCCTCTGGGACTTGTGTGTGTGTGTGTGTGTGTCCCACAAGGCAGCGTGGGGGGAGGAGGAGGAATGAAATACTCGGCAATCTTACCTGGAAGTGGGAGCAGGTAACTGTCAGAAAAAAGTGCCAAACAAGTAGAGCTTCCCCGTTTGGGTGGAGCTCCACTTTAATTCTACTGACTAGAAGTTGAAATTCCTCCTTAAATCAGGAATTTCTTCCTGATAGAGCGGGTGTAGAGTCTTGTGCTTTATTTGCAATGGTTTGTTAAACGCATCTAAACTTGTGTTCTATTTTGGGTCTGTTCATACAGATGCACAGAGCGTACACCTGCCTGAAGGTAAGAAGCTCAAGCAATAGTAGGCTGAGTCCCCTTTCCAATCTACTTCTGGAGTAGGTGTTCGCAGACCGTCAGCATCTGGTTACCAACAGTCCATAATGGTATCAGCAAAAAAAACCTGCTAAACCACCTGAGAAACCTTTAGCATTAAGGTGCACCCTTGCTTTTCCAAGTGCGGGACTGGTTGCTAATTCTTGTTGGTGCTAGGGTAGTTAGCTCTTCAGGCATTCAGGTGCAGAGAGAATCCCTTTAGGCTAAGAGGCCAATCCCTGTCTCTGGCAGTGTCTTCAGCTACCCACTCTCTACTTCCCTGAGCCACCACACAGATACCTTCCCAGGTCCCCTTGGATTCTCCAATCCCCAGCAACAATTGCTATAGTTCCTATGCAGGCTGCCTCTCTTTTCTTCAGGAAAATTCTCTTCCCTCCAGGCATGTAAGGCTCAGTGGCACCTAGTATGTCTCAGTGTCTTCCCTTCCAGAAGAATCCTCTGACCTATTAAGTGTATCAGGACCAGCTTTGACTGTCCTTCAACCTGATAGACCTCTAACTCTGCAGGGTCGCTCATGGATGATAAATCTTTGGATTGTTGACCTTGGTGTCTGGCCCAGTCCTTTTCCTGGCATCTCCATTGTGGGACACTCATATGACCTCCTGTCCTCAACTTGGCCCTTAGCGGACAACATATACCTGTCAGGCTTTACATCTTCAAGGCCTGGCTGGACCTATCTTTGTCAGGTTTTATCACTGAAATCTCACCTGTAGGAGAATGTAGCCAGTATAATTTCTCTTTGGAAAGGTCTACAGCGTGTGTAGGTCCCTTGTCTTTAGACAGGGAGTCTCTCTTCTCTCCTTCTTTGCAGGTGCGTTGGGTGTTAAGCACCTTTCACTTGAAAATGCCTTCCTTTCTCCCATCTCTTCTCAGTCTTCCTTTTCCGCATTCTCTGCTGAGCAGTCTACCTCTATTATCAGGTAGTCCCTGGTGTGACTTATCAGATAGCTGATATGGACTCATCGCCCCCTAGCTCCAGGGTTTTCTTCTCATTGGAGAATTATTGTCTCTGGGGCTGCATTCTGGTCCTCCAAAATGTTGGCGGGGGAGCTGGAGTCCTCTTTGATTCTGAACAGTTAGTCTGGGCCTTGTGGTGGACAATACCACAAGACAAAGTCTGACCTATGTTGTTCCCTTTAAGGGCAATCCTCTGGAAACCAGTTCCTCTCAGCTGGTAGTTTCTGGACATGGAGAAGGTGCTCATACATTCAGGTGCTCTCTGTCCTTGCTTTGCTGGTGATATCATAGGAGGGCCCTGTGTCTCCCGAGGCTGTTGGTAGGTAGAATACAATACTGTCCTGCTGCAGGTGTCCTCTGCCAAGAACAGGGAATGCCCTAATTACTTCAAGGGACCTGCCACCTGAGGTTAGACCTATTTTCTTGTAGACCACTAAGGGACACAGGTTTCACACCCTCTGTGTTTACAATCATGTTTTGGGTACTGTTTTCTACAAACTGAGGTATGCTGGATAGAGGAGGGGGTTGTCCTGGCCTGGCCTTCAGTTTCTTTGTTGACTGGTCTGATGGGCACTGATGAGGAGGCACTAAAAGGCGGCACTAATGGGGAGGCACTGACAAGCATCAACGATGGGCACTGAAAGGCAGCACTAATTGGCAATACTAATGGACACTGACATTACTGGTGGGTACAGGTGGGCATCACTGATCAACTGACGTCCAGTCAGTACAATGGAACCCCCCCAGGCAGTCATTCTGCGATAGGCCGGGCAGGAAGGTGTTAAAAAAAGAAAAGAAAATTGTATTGTAAGAAATAATGTAAACAAGCATTACATAAATCAAATAGTATGGATTTAAACTAATTTTCAACAGGTTCATGCATTATATTGTGGTTAATTGTTATTTATACATTATGGTAAAAATGGTCAAAAGTAGTCTGCAAACTAGGATTCACCAATGCAATGTCTTTTATTATTGTATTCTTTCTTTGCCAATGAAAAAAGAGAGAAGCACAGCAAATCTTGCACAATAAGGCCCCTTTCACACGGGCGCCTCTGCTGAGCGGAAGCGGCTTGCTCAGTGGGGGGTTGTGCCACAGATCCTAGTTGAGCAGGCAGGTGACAGGTCCATATCTGCTTTGCTGTGCAGAGCCGACATGGACACATTACCGCTCTCCTCTATGGGGCAATCAGATGGAAACGGACCACTTGTCCGTCTCCATTTGATGCCATCCGATCCGCCAGACGGATGTAGAATAGGACCACTAGCCCTCTGTTTTTGGCAGGCAGGATCGGAGCGAATGGTGGCGAGTGTCAGCGGACATGTGTCCACTGACATCCGCCACTCCATAGAGAACAATGTAGGGTCCAACAGGTCCGCCTGAAAAACTGATCGGACAGCCCATGTGAAAATGGGCCTTAAATGTATTTTGTTAATTATCATTTAATAAAGTGTTTTAAAGAGGTAGTAAACCACAAAAAATAGTCTCCTGCAGGATAATAGCATAATGTGCCAGTATGCATTGCATACTAGCACATTATGAAAGACTTAACTTAGAACGAAGTCCTCCACCGATGAGCTGTCACCAAAGCGTTACTAGACCTACTTTTTACTAACAATTTAGACCTGATCGCGGATGTGGAAATACAGGGCCATTTAGGAAACCACAGCCACAGGTCAATTAGTTTTAGCATAAATCGCACAAATGGGAAACACAAGGGTAATACAAAGACACTGAATTACAATAGAGCCAACTTCCCTAAACTACGCTCTTTGCTAGAAGATATTAAATGGGATAAAATCCTAGGAACAAAGAACACAGAGGAAAAATAGCAGTGCTTTAAGTGCATATTAAATAAAGGTATTGTCCCATGTATCCCAATGGGAAATGTGTTTAAAGCGGAAGTAAACCCATCGATTTAACAGTCTAAAAAAAAAAAGGCATGCCGTGAATGCTAACTGCACATTGGCTGTGCTCTCAACCAAACAGTCAAACCATCCAATGGCTGGTGTCATAACGGATCACATGTGCAGCACCGTGGCAGTTGAAGATTAAACAGAGGCAAAGATGGCAGCTTCCTTGGCTGAAAACGAGGGGGGGTTTACTTCCACTTTAAAAGAGCTAACAAAAGTCCTGGGTGGCTTAATGTAAAAATGCATATAAAAAGCAAAGGAGAAGGCCTTCAAAAAATATAAGGCTGAGGGGTCATCGTCAGCATTCCTACTTTACAAAGAATGTAATAAGAAATGTAAGGTCGCAATCAGGGCGACTAAGATAGAACACGAAAGGCAGATAGCAGAAGAGAGTAAAATGAACCCCAAGAAATTCTTTAAGTATATAAATAGTAACAAAGGGAGGTCAGAACATATTGCCCCCATAAAGGATGAAGAAGGGAATCTGATTACAAAAGATGTAAAGAAGGTGAAGGCTTTGAAGTAATTCTTCTCCTCAGTCTTCATGAGGGAAATTTCAGTAATTCAGTAACCAAGACTGCAATGTTTATCCTCAACACATCACAGGACGCACCCTCATGGCTAACAGAGGATAAAATTAGAAATAGACTTGAAAAACGTAACATTAACAAGTCACCAGGACCTTGGCTTAATGGCTTACACCCGAGGGTCCTTAATGAACTCAGTCAAGTAATTGCCAGACCATTGTTCTTAATTTTTGGGAACAGTCTACTGACTGGAATGGTACCAGCTGTTGGAGAAAAGCCAATGTAGCACCAATATTTAAAAAAGGGCCAAGATATATCCCTGGGAACTACAGGCCAGTTAACCTAACATCAATAATCTGCAAGCTATTCGAGGGGATGATAAGAGACTATATACAATATTTAATAACAAAAAACGTATTATCAGCAGTAATTTAGATAAAAGAAGGCCCATAGAGGTGGTGTATCTGGTTTTTACTAAGGCATTCGATACAGTTCCCCATAAACATCTAGGCCCCTTTCACACTGGGGCGGTGCGGGGCGGCGACGGTAAAGCAGCGCTATATTTAGCGCTGCTTTACCTTCGTTTTACCCGCGGTATGCTAGCGGGGTGGTTTTAAAAACCTCCGCAAAGCAGCGGCGGTTTGCGGGCGGTATCCCCGCGGTTTCCCATTGATTTCAATAAAATACACCGCTCCAAAGATGCAGCTAGCGGGACTTTTTTTACCGTCCTGCTAGCGCACCGCTCCAGTGAAAGCCCGCCGGCTTTCACACTGGAGTGAATGGGGCCGGTTTTTCAGGCGGTGTACAGGCGCTATTTTTAGCGCTGTACCGCCTGAAAACTGCCCCAGTGTGAAAGGGGCCTTATTGTACAAACTGAGGTCTGTCGGCATGGACCATAGGGTGAGTACATGGATTGAAAACTGGCTACGGGAGCGAGTCCAGAGGGTGGTGATTAAATGGGGAGTACTCGGAATGGTCTGGTGTGGATAGCGGGGTCCGCTGGGGTTCTGTACTGGGACCAATTCTATTTAATTTATTCATGAACGATCTGGAGGATGGGATAAACAGTTCAATCTCTGTATTTGTGGACGATACTAAGCTAAGCAGGACAATAACTTCTACGCAGGATATGGAAACCTTGCAAGAAGATCTGAACAAATTAATGGGGTGGGCAACTACATGGCAAATGAGGTTTAATATTGAAAAATTTAAAATAATGCATTTGGGTACCAAAAATATGAATTCATGCTACTCACTAGGAGGAGATCCTCTGGGGGAATCTCGGATGCAAAAGGACCTGAGGGTCCTACCCTGTTTCCCCGAAAATAAGACCTAGCGTGATTGTCGGTGATTGCTGCAATATAAGCCCTACCCCCCAAATAAGCCCTACACTGTTTCCCCGAAAATAAGCCCTACCCTGAAAATAAGACCTACAAGGACTAGGGCTTATTTGGGGGGGGGTAGGGCTTATATTGCAGCCATCACCGACAATCACGCTTGGTCTTATTTTCGGGGGAAACAGGGTAGTAGATGATAGGCTTAGCAATGGCATGCAATGCCAAGCTGCTGCTAACAAATCAAACAGAATATTGGCATTAAAAAGGGGATCAACTCCAGAGATAAAACGATAATTCTTCCACTCTGGTCCGGCCGCACCTGGAGTATGCTGTCCATTTCTGTGCACCAGTCCTCAGGAAGGATGTACTGGAAATGGAGCGAGTACAAAGAAGGGCAACAAAGCTAATAAAGGGTCTGGAGGATATTAGTTATGAGGAAAGGTTGCAAGCACTGAATTTATTAACTCTGGAGAAGAGACACTTGAGAGGGGATATGATTTCAATATACAAATACCGTACCGGTGACCCCACAATAGGGATACAACTTTTTCGCAGAAGGGAGTTTAACAAGACTCGTGGCCACTCATTACAATTAGAAGAAAAGAGATTTAACCTTAAACTACGTAGGGGGTTCTTTACTGTAAGAGTGGCAAGGATGTGAAATTCCCTTCCACAGGCGGTGGTCTCATCGGGGGGCATCGATATTTTCAAGAAACTATTAGATAAGAACGACCACAACATACAGGGATATACAATGTAATACTGACATATAATAACACAGATAGGTTGGACTTGTGTCTTTTTTCAACCTCACCTACTATGTAACTATGTAACTTCTAAGTGTAGCAGAGAATGAATTTATGAATAAAAGAGTAAATATCCACTCACATGAGTATGAAGAATAAAATGTCATGTAACCCGAATGCCGCCATCTGTGGTCCCAGGCAGTGTGGAAGAATATCTAGCTAAGCGGAACAATAAACCACTGTGGAGAGTGTAAGCCAAGGCATGAAAGCCAAACTGTCAAATGTTTAACAGCGTGGGAACCTCAGCAGTGACATCAGATGCTGGGGGCATGTGGCTACACATTTAAAGGCAGTAACGCCTCTTTCTCAAGCCTGCCTAACCAGGCATCTGTGGTCCCAGGCAGTGTGGAAGAATGTCTAGCTAAGCAGAACAATAAACCACTGGCTACACATTTCAAGGCGGTAACGCCTCTTTCTCAAGCCTGCCTAACCAGGCATCTGTGGTCCCAGGCAGTGTGGAAGAATGTCTAGCTAAGCAGAACAATAAACCACTGGCTACACATTTCAAGGCGGTAACGCCTCTTTCTCAAGCCTGCCTAACCAGGCATCTGTGGTCCCAGGCAGTGTGGAAGAATGTCTAGCTAAGCAGAACAATAAACCACTGGCTACACATTTCAAGGCGGTAACGCCTCTTTCTCAAGCCTGCCTAACCAGGCATCCAACTCCTCTTTGTGCAAACAGCTGCCCGTAATGATATCCCCTCCTTGTTGGCAAACATTGCACTGCCACATTCCACCATTGTTGGGAAGCCCACCCCATTGTTGAGAAGCCCACCCTGAGCAATGACATGCAATCAACATTGCAGCGTATACTATCGGCATCTGTAAGATGCTTAGCTGAGGATATACATGAGTGTCAAAGGTCAAAGGCGATGTAACTCCAGCTTCCCTAGACAAGTTTACCTTCCTGTGGGTAGCACAATGACTCTCCGACATGAATGTTTCTTTTCTCAGTTACTTTTATTTATATTTTGACGTTGTGTCACATTGCGTTTTGTAGTCACCTATTGCGTTAGGCTGTGGGGCAGGAGGTGGCCAGGATGCCCTTGTACGCAGTGTAATGACATCATGCCACTCATCGTACACTAGGTTGCTCGCCTTGGTCCTCTGGATGGAAAACTCATACGTCTTAGCTGGGAGAAGAAACTGGACCTTGAAGGTGCTGTCCTTCACAACGAATTCACCACTGTGTGCTACTTCATTTGCTGGTACATTTATTTGTTGAAAGCTCAGTTCAAAACTATCTGTCAGATGTCGCTGTCCAGAAACATGCCAGCTCAGATGAGCCCAATTGTCAAAAGCCACTGACCATAATCGATCAAAAATGACTGGCCCTTTGGTTTTCAAGAACAGCCTTAAGGAGGGAAGGTGGCGGTCTGCAGTTGAGAATATGAGTTGGTGTTTAATGTGCAGTGGCCCAGGCACTAACATGTTCCTAAATTCATTTACGATTTTTTTTAGCTCTGACAGATATTGATTGAGGGCCTTCTGCTTTGTCAGAGAGAATTCTCCTTCGTTTGACTGGACCATCTCCACCAGTTCTGTTCGGCTTTTCTTCATCTCTTCCAGGTATTTCTGCAGGAGAAACAGCTGCAGCTTGGTCTGGTCTGTACACATTTCTTTGATATGTTTGTATCTCTGAGGGTCTACTAGAAGCATTGTGTTAACATATTCTGGACCAACTAATGTTTTTGCCGGCAGAATGCCGATGAAAAAAGAACTTTTCCTGAGCAGATCCAGCCAATCTTCTAAATCTTTGAGCGTGGCCATGCACAGGTGATCGTCTATGAGCTTCAGGTAGGCCTTCCGGCAGTTGATAATGGCGGGCACTTCTCCTTCATCCTCTTCTGATGTCACACTGCTTGACATGTCATTGTTGCTTGTAGCTTCAGCCATTTACTTTGAGGATCTGTACCACTGTAACCCTATTCAAGATAAAGGCAAGACATATTGACAAGCAAATAAAAAAAAAAGAATTGGTACTTTGGGGTTAAAGACTGTCTTTGATTTTACAAGTAGGAAGCTAGGCAAAGTAGGCATTTCCAATTTTTTTCCATGAAGGTTTTAGTGTATTATACAAGAATGAAATTTAAGCAGAACTAAACCCTTTTCATCAACGGTAACTATTTTTAATCCCTATGCTGCTAGCCGTAGTAATTAGACAGGTAGGTATATTTATATATATATATTTTTATACATTTCTTGAGTTGGTTCTTGGCCTGGGCCAAAATGATGTCATACATCCCAGGAGTCTTTATGGCATTTTTTTCTATTATGGGGAGGAGGGGCTTTCTCAGCTAAGCACACCCTCCTGCCTGCATGACTGAACTAAGGGCAGATAGATTCCAGGAGGTACTTGCTACATGAATCATCTGCCCTTACTCAAGATGGCTACAGCTAGTAATGCTAGGGGGGGGGGGGGGGTTTTTCACATCAATTTCTCAACAACATAAAGCATGGAGACATGGATGGGTGAATGGATGGAGTTTTCTTTGAATATTAAAAATGTATGAAATGGTGTTTTTGGTTTGTGGTGCTCAGATACAGTTTAGTTCCGCTTTAAATTGTATGTCCAACCAAAACGTTCTTCTTCGTTTTGTGCCGTCAGCCTGCTGTCTGCTGAGAACAAGTCACAGGAGTGTGGAACAAACTGCACTCTTGTGATCCACATGAGAAGTACAGCCAATCGAGCTTTATCTATACTTCTTCTTTAACCACTTCCCGACCGGCGCACGACGATGTACGTCGGCAGAATGGCACGGGCAGGCAAAAGGGCGTACGGGTATGTCCCCTTTAAGATTGCCGCCGTGCCGGTCAGGACCCCCCGTGAGTCCGGTCGCGGGTCCCGCGGACTCGAACGCCGTGGAGATACCCGCGATCGTCTCACGGGATGGCTGATGTCAGGGCTTTGCTCGCACGGCGCGGACAAATCGGCATGTGCGCATGCGCACAGGCGCCGCTGGAATGCCCAGGCATCAGCGCGGGTGTCCGCTGCTTTCTCCAACCCTGACCCCGGCTTGTTTGACTCTGCTTGAACTGATACCTGAACGCTGACCCCGGCTCGTTCGACCCTGCTTCTGTCTGCTCCCACTCACCTGCCTGCGCAGTGTACCAGACCCGGCCTGCCTGACGATTCTCTGCCTGACCCCACACATGCTGTGTGCTTCCAGAACTGCTGCTGTCACCTGGGGACCATCCGGGTGCTGGGCTTCTGCCTACCAGGTTCCCCTGTTCCTGCTGCCAGAGGACTCCTGCCTATCTCCAGCACCTGCTACAGCATCCAGTCCAGGCACTCCTACTCCGCTGCGCTCTCGGGTCCACTGTCCCCATTCCAGTGGCCCCTGAACCAGAGCCGTAAGAGAGGCCTCCTCCCAGCAAAGTCAGGCTCTCTATCCAGGTACCTAACAGCTGAACAGGGAGATGCGGAAGTAAACAGCATCTCCCCGTTCTGCCTAACAACTAGTGACACTGATCTCTGCTCCCTGTGATTGGAGCAGAGATTAGTGTTCACTAAATCACAGCCACGCCCCCCCCCCCACAGTTAGTAAAACGCCCCTAGGAACACTTAACCCCTACACTGCCACCTAGTGGTTAACCCCTTAACTGCCAGTGTAATTTACACAGCAATCAGTGCATTTAAATAGCACTGATTGCTGTATAAATGACAATGGTCCCAAAAATGTGTAAAAAATGTCCGATGTGTCCGCCATAATGTCGCAGTCACAATAAAAATCGCTGATTGCCGCCATTACTAGTAAAAAAAAAATTTTTATATAAAAATGCTATAAAACTATCCCCTATTTTGTAAACGCTATAACTTCTGCGCAAACCAATCAATAATCGCTTATTGCGATTTTTTTTTACAAAAAATATGTAGAAGACTACGTATCGGCCTAAACTGAGGAAAAAAATATTTTTTTAAAGATTTTTGGGGGATATTTATTATAGCAAAAAGCAAAAAAAAATAGTTTTTTTTCAAAATTGTCGCTATTTTTTTGTTTATAACGCAAAAAATTAAAATCGCAGAGGTGATCAAATACCACCACAAGAAAGCTCTATTAGTGGGAAAAAAAGGACGTCAATTTTGTTTGGGAGCCACGTCACACGACCGCGCAATTGTCAGTTAAATGTACGCAGTGCTGAATCGCAAAAAGTGGTCTGGTCTTAAGCCAGCAAAATGGTCCGGTCTAAAAATGGTTAAGCAGAACTAAACCCTCTCAATCAACATTAACTATTTTTATACCTTGTGCTGCTACCCTTCGTAAATAGATAGGAAGGTATATTTTATTTACTTGTTTTAATTTTGTCTCTACATTTCTTTAGTTGGTTCCTGGCCTGGGCCAAAATGATGACATATATCCCAGGATTCTTCACGGCATTTTTTTTTTTTATTTTTTTATTATGGGGAGGAAGGGTTTTCTCAGCTAAGTACATTCTCATGCCTTAGTTAAGGGCAGATTGATTCCAGGGGGTAAATGATACGTGAATGATTTGCTCTTACTCAAGATAGCTACAGCTAAAAATGCTAGGGGGTGTTTTTTCACAGCAATTTCTCAACAACGTAAAACATGGAGACATGGATGGATGAATGGAGATTGCTTTGAATATAAAAAAATTTATGAAATGGTGTTTTTGGTTTGTGGTGCTCAGATACAGTTTAGTTCCGCTTTAAAGTATATGTCCAACCAAAAAGTTTTTTCTTTGTTTTGGCTAGAGTATGGAAGGGTTAGAACAGTTATAAAAAAACAAAAAAGGATACGTACAAAGTACTGTGGAAATAATAGTTATGAGCAAAGCGGTAGATACAAAGATGGTATTTACAGGACAATAAAAGATGACATTACATTATAGTGCCTTGCCTTTTTTTTTTTTTTCAAAACATCGAAATCTCTGAGTGTTATATACAGTCATCTCTACATATTATTCCAAGAAATAAGCCAAAAAAATTGGAGAAGGAATATAGAGATAGGGAAGGGTTGCAAGTAGGGTAGAAGGGGAAAGGTGGGTTGGGGAAGGGTGAAGTAAGGGTCATAAGCAGAGATGAGCTCAAGCATGTTCTGAGATGAGTCTGAACTTCCTAAGCTATCAAACCCAATTTATACACGCCTCTTGCATACATTCAGCTGCAAGGTAGGAAGTGTCTCGTCCGCCTATGATTGGCTGTCCGCTTTGACAGTTTCCCAGTGGGATAGTTCGGACGGGTTTAGACTCGTGTTCAAACATGCCTGAGCTCATCCTTAGTCATGAGCAACCAAGAAAAACTTAACATGAGTCCAATTTTGCATTGTAACCAGTATTGCAATGTGAGTACCAACTATAGGAAGGATTATAGACGGTACTGACCTGTTTGTTTTTGTTTTTTTTGCTATCTGGGGTTACATTAGACAAATTTTCCATCACTTCCCGTCCTGCTGGCAAAGTGTAATGAATATATAGGAAGTATTTCTGGACAGCGGCACTCCGAAAAAATTGCCTTTTATTAAAAAAAAGCACAGGATCACAAATACATGCCACAGCAGAACGGGCAGAAGAGCAGTCGCGTTTCACACTACAAACAGTGCTTACTCATAGCATGGCAAAGTGTTAAGACTTAAGAAGGGGAAGTCTCTGACAGCAACACAGACATAAATCGTTACTTGTCATTGTGCAAAAAACACTAATAGGCCCCTTGGTTAAAAGCAGCCAAATGTAGTAAGGAATATGTCCCTAAAAATGACCATAAAGTCCTTACAGCAGCTCTTCCACAGATAGAGGGATATCTGACATACAGCAGAAGAACTCACAAGGGCACTTCTAAGTGTAGCAGAAAGTACATTTTATGAATAAAAGAGTAAATATCCACTCACATGAGTATGAAGAATAAAGTGCATGTCACGTAACCCAAATGCCGCCATCTGTGGTCCCAGGCAGTGTGGAAGAATATCTAGCTAAGCAGAACAAAAAAAAACACTGTGGAGTTTGTAAGCCAAGGCATGGAAGCCAAACTGTCAAAAGTTTAACAGCGTGGGAACCTCAGCAGTGACATCAGATGCTGGGAGCATGTGGCTACACATTTAAAGGCGGTAACGCCTCTTTCTCAAGCCTGCCTAACCAGGCATCTGTGGTCCCAGGCAGTGTGGAAGAATATCTAGCTAAGCTGAACAATAAACCACTGTGGAGATTGTAAGCCAAGGCATGAAAGCCAAACTGTCAAAAGTTTAACAGCGTGGGAAGCTCAGCAGTGACGTCAGATGCTGGGGGCGTGTGGCTACACATTTCAAGGCGGTAACGCCTCTTTCTCAAGCCTGCCTAACCAGGCATCTGTGGTCCCAGGCAGTGTGGAAGAATATCTAGCTAAGCTGAACAATAAACCACTGTGGAGATTGTAAGCCAAGGCATGAAAGCCAAACTGTCAAAAGGTTAACAGCGTGGGAACCTCAGCAGTGACATCAGATGCTGGGAGCGTGTGGCTACACATTTCAAGGCGGTAACGCCTCTTTCTCAAGCCTGCCTAACCAGGCATACACCTCCTCTTTAGGCAAACAGCTGCCGGTAATGATATCCCCTTCGTGTTGGCAAACATTGCACTGCCACATTCCACCATTGTTGGGAAGCCCACCCCATTGTTGGGAAGCCCACCCTGAGCAATGACATGCAATCAACATTGCGGCGTATACTATCGGCATCTGTAAGATGCTGAGGATATACACGAGTGTCAAAGGCGATTTAACTCCAGCTTCCCTAGAAAAGTCTACCTTCTTGTGGGTAGCGCAGTAACTCTCAGACATGAATGTTTCTTCTCTCAGTTACTTTTATTTATATTTTCACATGGCGTCACATTGTGTTTTGTAGTCACCTATTGCGTTAGGCTGTGGGGCAGGAGGTGCCCAGGATGCCCTTGTACTCAGTGTAATGACATCATGCCACTCATCATACACTAGGTTGCTCGCCTTGGTCCTCTGGATGGAAAACTCATATGTCTTTTCTGGGAGAAGAATGTGGATCTTGAAGGTGCTGTCCTCCACAACGAATTCACCACTGTGTGCTACTTCATTTGCTGGTACATTTATTTGTTGAAAGCTCAGTTCAAAACTATCTGTCAGATGTCGCAGTCCAGAAACATGCCAGCTCAGATGAGCCCAATTGTCAAAAGCCGCTGACCCAAATCGATCAAATATTACTGGCCCTTTCGTTTTCAAGAACAGCCTTAAGGAGGGAAGGTGGCGGTCTGCAGTTAAGGATATGAGTTGGTGTTTAATGTGCAGTGGCCCAGGCACTAACATGTTCCTAAATTCATTTACGATTTTTTTTAGCTCTGACAGATATTGATTGAGGGTCTTCTGCTTTGTCAGAGAGAATTCTCCTTTGTTGGACTGGACCATCTCCACCAGTTCTGTTCGGCTTTTCTTCATCTCTTCCAGGTATTTCTGCAGGAGAAACAGCTGCAGCTTGGTCTGGTCTGTACCCATTTCTTTGATATGTTTGTATCTCTGAGGGTCTACTAGAAGCATTGTGTTAACGTATTGTGGACCAACTAATGTTTTTGGGGGCAGAATGCTGATGAAAAAAGAACTTTTCCTGAGCAGATCCAGCCAATATTCTAAATCTTTGAGTGTGGCCATGCACAGGTGATCGTCTATGAGCTTCAGGTAGGCCTTCCGGCAGTTGAAAATGGCGGGCACTTCTCCTTCATCCTGTTCTGATGTCACAGTGCTTGACATGTCATTGTTGCTTGTAGCTTCAGCCATTTACTTTGAGGATCTGTACCAATGTAACCCTATTCAAGATAAAGGCAAGACATATTGACAAGCAAATAAAAAAAAAAAAAAAGAATTGGTACTTTGGTAGAATTGGTTAAAGGGGTTGTAAAGTTTCGTTTTTTATTTTCTAAATAGGTTCCCTTAAGCAAGTGCATTGTTGGTTCACTTACCTTTTCCTTCGATTTCCCTTCTAAATGTTTTTTTTTATTTGTTTTCTTTGTCTGAATTTCTCACTTCCTGTTCCTCCTCCTCACACTAACAAACAGTGCTTAATCAGAGCTATACTTCTTATATAAAGCATGGAGACATGGATGAATGGATGGAGTTTGCTTTGAATATTATTGAATAATATTGAATAGTTTTTGGTTTGTGGTGCTCAGGTACAGTTTAGTTCCGCTTTAAAGTGTATGTCCAGCTAGAGTGGGGTAGGGTTAGAACACCAAACACCTGTTTTTTCTTTATAAGATCCCTTTCACACTGGATGCGTTTTTCAGGCGCTTTAGCGCTAAAAATAGGGGCTGTAAAGTGCCTGAAAACTGCCTCATCTGCAATCCCAGTGTGAAAGCCCGAGTGCCTTCACCCTGGGGCGCTGCGCTGGCAAGACGTCAAAAAAAAGTCCCGCAAACGGCTTCTCTGAGGCGCTTTAGGAGCGGTATATACACCGCTCCTAAAGCGCCCCCTGCCCATTGAAATCAATGGGCAGCCCTGCAAAAAGCGCCTCGGCAGCGGTGCTTTTTTGGGCTCTTTTAACCCTTTATTCGTCCGCTAGTGGGGGTTAAAAGCGCCCCGCTAGCAGCCGAAAAGCGCCTCTAAAACTTCGGTAAAGCGCCGCTAAAACTAGCGTGGCTTTACCGCCGACGCTCCCGCGCTGTCACTGTGAAAGGGCTCTAACATAAAAATAAAAAAGGATACATACAGGGTACTTTGGAAACAATAGTTATGAGTAAAGCAGGTAGCTACAAAGATGGTAATTAGAGGACAATAAAGGATGACATCATAGTGCCTTACCTTTTTTTATTCATAATCTCAAAATCTCCAATAGAGTGTTTAATACAGTCTCCGTACATTTGTTAGGATAATATTCCAAGCAATCCCAAGAAATAAACCAGAAAATTGGAGAGGGAATATAGAGATAGGGAAGGGTTGCAATTAAGGTAGAAGGGGAAAGGAGAGTTGGGGAAGTGTGGAGTAATAAGGGTTATAAGCAGAGATGAGCTCAGGCATGTTCTGAGACAAGTCTGACCTTCCCAAGCTATCCTGCCGGGAAGCTTTCAAAGCCAATGTATATACACCACTACATTCACCAATGTATACACACCACTACATTCACCAATGTGTACACACCACTACATTCACCAATGTATACACACCACTACATTCACCAATGTGTACACACCACTACATTCACCAATGTATACACACCACTACATTCACCAATGTGTACACACCACTACAGTCACCAATGTGTACACACCACTACATTCACCAATGTGTACACACCACTACATTCACCAATGTGTACACACCACTACATTCACCAATGTGTACACACCACTACATTCACCAATGTATACACACCACTACATTCACTAATGTGTACACACCACTACAGTCACCAATGTGTACACACCACTACATTCACCAATGTGTACACACCACTACATTCACCAATGTATACACACCACTACATTCACCAATGTGTACACACCACTACATTCACCAATGTATACACACCACTACATTCACCAATGTGTACACACCACTACATTCACCAATGTATACACACCACTACATTCACCAATGTGTACACACCACTACAGTCACCAATGTGTACACACCACTACATTCACCAATGTGTACACACCACTACATTCACCAATGTGTACACACCACTACATTCACCAATGTGTACACACCACTACATTCACCAAAGTTACCAACAAATCGCGTATACGTTCAGCTGCAAGGTGGGAAATGTCTCAGCCGCTTATGATTGGCTGTCTGCTTGGACAGTATCCCAGCGGGATAGCTCGATTCGGCCGATACCCAAGCTCATCATTAGCCGTTGCAACAACAATCCGATGTTAGTACAGCGATCTCCCCTGCTGAGCTAGTGTGTTCTGACAGGGGAACAGCCCCCACCAGAACACACCAATCAGTGCCAGTCAACGCTGTATCCTGGCCTAGGCCGACAAGGCCCAGGACTTTGCAGGGGGGGCAGCACGGAAAAGAGTCCACGCCGGCTTGCGCTACACTGTTAGGAATTTTGCGTGTCGGAATTGCCTACACACGATCGGAAAATCCGATAGAAAGGTTTTCCACCTGAAAAATTAAGAACAGGTTCTCAATTCAAAGTCCTTAGGAAATTCCGACAGAAAAAGACCGATGGGCATACACACGAAAATCCGATGAAAAGCTCCCATTGGACTGTTTCCATCGGAAATTCCGACCGTGTGTCTACGCGGCATTAGTGTAGCGCCAGTCTTATGGAGCAGACTGGGCTGAGAGGGGTGTGGACTTGACAGGAAAGGGGTGGGTCATATTTAAATTAGGGGGTACACGAGCTTAGTCGGGCCTAGGGCAGCACAAAACCTAAATACACTACTGGCGCCAGTGGCTGAGAGTGCTGATTGGATGCCAATCGTCAGACCTTTTTTAATCATGCCCCTTCTGTCGGTCCGGGTGCAGTACACACGGGCTGAATGTTGGCAGGTTTCTATTGAACCAGCCGATGCTGCCCGACATACGGCCCATGTGTACTAGGCTTTAGTTATAAGCAACCAAGAAAAAATTTGTCCAATTTTGCATTGTAACCAGTAGCTAAGTATGACTATGCGAGTACCATTTATAAAAAGGATTGTAGACAATACTCACCCGTTGGGTTTTTATTGCTATCTGTGGCCTGATTATATATATATATATATATATATATATATATCTATATATATATAGATAGATATACTTGGAATCCCTCCATTCCCGAGGCTTTCTGAGTTCAGCCAAGCTGTCCCAGAGTATTTCCGCCCCCCCCCCCCCCCGTCCTCTGGCCACATGCGGTATTGCATGCAATAGAAGTCAATTCGGAACGAATTATCTTTGTTTCCATTGACTTCTATGGGGAAACTCGCTTTGGTATGCAAGTGCTTTGGATTACAAGCATTCTCCTGGAACGGATTATGCACGTAATCTGAGGTTCCACTGTAAAATCCTCTAATTTAGCTAAATGGACACAATGACATCCACTGTGACACAGCATTTCCTCAGATGGATTTGAACTACTTGGATCCTTATATATCAGGCATCAGTTTAATGCGCTGAATACCCTCTCGGTCATAATATAATTTATTCTCCTATTTCTGCAATATAAAGCAGAATATATTAATTCATTAAATTAATATTAAAGTAGGGGGAACACAAGAATGTTCACTACTAGAATCAAGATGTCAAGTAGCTTGTCCAGGTTCATAATGCATTTAGTTGAATGTATTCGAACTCTCGAGCTCCTATCTTTTGAGCCATCTCCTTTTTCCTGGCAGAGTTGTTAATTCCTGAAGATCTGGCAGATAAGGCATTAACCAACTACAAAGAAAGTTTAAATGAAGGAAAGAAATCCAAATCCATCAGCAAACTTAAGTAACTTAAAGTAGCTTGTCCAAGACATCTTTCACTGTCATTCTCTGCTGCAGAAAAGTCGGGTATTACTGCGGTGTCCCATTGAAATCAATGGGTAGGAGCGGTGAACACACCGCTCCTATACCGCTCCAAAGATGCTGCTAGCAGGACTTTTTTGACCGTCCTGCTAGTGCACCGCTTTCCGTATCTCGGGGCCGCTTGGTGCTAGGAACCCCAAATTGGTGTGCAAACTTATATTATATTAATTTTATATACAGTATATACTCGAGTATAAGCCGAGTTTTTCCAGCACATTTTTTTTGTGCTGAAAATGCCCCCCTCGGCTTATACTGGAGTCAAGCACTTTGCTGCAGCAGAGAATGACATTTTCCGAACCGACTTTGGGGCCCCATAGTTTGGGGCCACTTGGTGCCAGGAACCCCAAATTTGATGTGCAAACCTAGTGGAACCAACACTACAACATATCCGAATTAGGGTTTCTAGCACCAAGTGGCCCCGAGATATGGGGCCCAAAATCGGTCAACTGTGTCCATCTGCAGCAACGTCATTTCGGGACCCTTTGGGTCCAGAGACCCCAAATTGGCTGTAGCTAGGGGGCATCTAGGAACCCTTAACTACCAAGTTTGAAGTTCGGGGGACCTATGGCTGCAAATGGGCACAGTGAGGCCTGCAAATGGGCACAGTGAGGCATGCAAATGGGCACAGGCATGCAAATGGGCACAGTGAGGCTGCAAATGGGCACAGTGAGGCTGCAAATGGGCACAGTGAGCCTGCAAATGGGCACAGTGAGGCTGCAAATGGGCACAGTGAGGCCTGCAAATGGGCACAGTGAGGCATGCAAATGGGCACAGTGAGGCTGCAAATGGGCACAGTGAGGCAAATGGGCACAGTGAGGCCTGCAAATGGGCACAGTGAGGCCTGCAAATGGGCACAGTGAGGCATGCAAATGGGCACAGTGAGGCTGCAAATGGGCACAGTGAGGCTGCAAATGGGCATTGTTAACCCTCTTTTACACTTACAGTAGCTGCGCATTTCTCACCCTAGGCTTATACTCGAGTCAATACGTTTTCCCAGTTTTTTGTGGTTAAATTAGGTGCCTCGGCTTATATTTCGGGTCGGCTTATACTCGAGTATATACAGTACTCTCAGCCATGGAGGCATTCACTCTCTTATTTTTGGAATATAATGAATGCAACGGGGGAGGAGGGATCATTTTTGCCGCAGCTTGTGTGCAACCCTGTCCAGATGCCTTTGCATTTTGGGGGGGGGGGGGGGGGGGTTAAGAGGCAGCTCGATCTCCTATTTTTTACCACTCCCCAACTGCAAGTGTAAGCTAAGCCTAAAAGGAAGGTGAGGCAGAAATAGCAAATACATAAGAATGTGTTGTAAGACCCGCTTCACCTTATACTTACCAACGGAATAGATTGCAGGAGAGCTTGGGGGCTTATTATGATGTTCTCAGTTGCTGAATGATGTTTACCTTATACCTAAAAGCAAAAAAGAATATCTCAATTAAGTGTGGCTTACCAGTCCTTAGATGTAGTATTTTTTTTTTAACCCGGTTATCTGTCACTAAGGCCCCTTTCACACTGGGGCGGGAGCCGCGCCGACGGTAAAGCAGCGCTATATTTAGCGCTGCTTTACCGTCGTTTTAGCCACGGGATTCGGCCGCTAGCAGTGCGGTTTTATCCCCCGCTAGCGGCCGAAAAGGGGTTAAAATCCCCCGCAAAGCGCCGCCGTGGCGCCGCTTTGCGGCAGTATTGCCGCGGTATTACCGTGGTGTCCCATTGAAAGCAATGGGTAGGAGCGGTATAGGAGTGGTGAATACACCGCTCCTATACCGCTCCAAAGATGCTGCTAGCAGGACTTTTTTGACCGTCCTGATAGCACTGGAGTGAATGGGGCTGGAATTTTTCAGGCGGTGTACAGGCGCTATTTTTAGCGCTGTACCGCCTGAAAAACGCCCCAGTGTGAAAGGGGCCTAAAACACTTCCTCTTCTAGGGTGTAACAATGCAGCTTTGGCTCTAAGTTGCTTGTTTCTGGTTTGGACTGTAGAACGACTCCCCCTTCATCTCCATAACATAGGGGAAGGTGGTCTGTAGTTCACAGAGGTGAGATGGGCAGGGCTGATAATGCTTGCGAATGAAAAAAGGAGGAACAAGCTCACAGGATTTCTAGCAGAATCAGCCTTTTTTTTTTTGGACTTGCAAAATGCAGCTCCATCTAAAGACTAGTACATTGCTATATACAGTAATACATTTTCATTCTTGGATCAATATTTTTTTGCTATAATAAATATCCCCAAAAAATATATAAAAAAAAAAATTTTTTCCCTCAGTGTAGGCTGATACGTATTCTTCTACATAATTTGGGTAAAAAAAATCCCAATAAGCGGCTATTGATTGGTTTGCGCAAAAGTTATAGCGTCTACAAAATAGGGGTTAGTTTTATGGCATTTTTATTAATCAATTTTTTTTTTTTTACTAGTAATGACGGCGATCTGCGATTTTTATCGTGACTGCGACATTATGGCGGACACATCGGACAATTATAACACATTTTTGGGACCATTGTCATTTATACATCGATCAGTGCTATAAAATTGCACTGATTACTGTAAAAATGATACTGGCCGTGAAGGGGCTGGGGAGGGGTTAAGTGTGTCTTAGGGAGTGATTCTAACTGTTAGGGGGGCGTGGCTACGTGTGACACATCACTGATCACCGCTCCCGATCACAGGGAGCTATGATCAGTGACAGTGTCACTAGGCAGAACGGGGAGATGCTTGTTTACATTAGCATCTCACCGTTCTTCCGCTCCATGAGATGATCGCGATCGAGTCCGCAGGACCCGCAATCCTACTCACAAATTTCCGGCTAGGTTGCGCACGCGCCGGCGCGCACGTGACCACGCGGTGGCAAATTCACAGGGACGTACCTGTATGCCCATTTGTCCAGCCGTGCCATTCTGCCGACGTATATGTACATGCGGAGGTCGGCAAGTGGTTAAGACTTAATCCTAATAGGACAGGATCCACCATTAGGCCTCATTTAGTTTTGCAGTCGAGTGGGCCGTAAAAATTCACAATTGAGCAGTGTTTTTATTGCCCCCTCAACTGTCTCCCTTAAAAAGATAGTTCACCTTTACAAAAAAATCTGCCTATGCAGGTAAAGGATGTTTTCTAGATAAAAAAATAAAAAAAACTGTGCAGCTCTGACTAAAGATGAATAATACCCTTGCTATAGGTGTAGGCCAGGTACATACCTTATGAATAGGTTTGCCACCTCATCCCTTTAAACCTGAACACATATGAATGACACAGGTTCTGATGCTAATTTAATGCAGATAAGGCACCAAGTGAGTTTAATTACCACCTTAATCAGCCACAGAACCTGTGTAATTAATATGCGTTTGAGTTTAAAGGTATAAGGTGGCAACCCTACTTATGAAGCCTGACTGGATTACTCTCAGAATGTTGCTAAGTACTTCTAGGATGTTGCTAAGTGAGGTCTAGTAGTCACTGCTCACCTCCACCATCATATCAGTAAGCTCTTTCTCTGATTTAAACCCCCTCACATACACTTTCTCTACCCTGATGCAGTAGCTCTAATCTCAGCATTTGAGAGCTCACTTCTGTGATAGTGGAGGATGACTAGGCCTCACTTAACAATGTCCTGGGAATACCTAGCAATGTCCTTGGAGTACCTAGCAATGTCCTGGGAGTACTTTGCAATGTCCTGGGAGTACCTAGCAACGTCCTGGGAGTACCTAGCAACGTTCTGAGAGTACCTAGCAATGTCCCGGGAGTACCTAGCAACGTCCCGAGAGTACCTAGCAATGTCCTGGGAATACCTAGCAACGTTGTGAGAGTACCTAGAAATGTCCTGGGCATACTTAGCAATGTCCTGGGTGTACTTAGCAATGTTCTGGGTGTACTTAGCAATGTCCTGGGTGTACTTAGCAATGTTCTGGCAGTATTCCAGTCAGGTTTCATAAGGTATGTGAATGGCCTATACCTATAGCAAGGTCTTTTTTTCAACTTTAGTCAGAGCTGCATAGTTTGTTTTTTATTTATAGATGCCCCTCATCTGCATAGGCAGTTTTGTGGTAAAGGTGAACTATCCCTTTAAAGTGATATTAAGGGTATTTAAAAAAAAAAAAATGCAATAACAAACATGTTATACTTTTTTTTGTTATGCAATGGCTTGGCACAGAGCAGCCCCAATCCTCCTCCTCTTGGGTCTTGGGGGTTTGACAGACATCTGTACAGGTTCTTGCACAGATGTCTATTGAAATCGGAAAGTCGCCAAAAGTAACGCAGGAACTACTTTTGGGAATCGGTGCGGCGCTGCGCGAATTCGGACGGTGCTATTGCTGGCAATAGCAGCCGATTAGGCATGCAATTTGACATGTCTGACACCATTATGTCAAAACCTGTCTGACACCAAAATAAAAAAAGCCTATTGGCAGACCCTATGTTAGGCAACACATGGGGACACAGGACAATGAAAGCAAAGGTTTACTTCATACAAAAAAAAAAAAGAAACCCATTAATTAAGTGTGAACTTTGGAAGTTTAATGGGACTTGCTGTATATGATTGCAGGGTGGTCGCATATTTGAAGATCTGCAGACAAATGGCATTATACCCGAGTCTTTTTATACCAGCATTTCTCAGAAGCTCATCTGCACAAAGGGATTCTCCAGCAAGGTAGAAAATTATTCAGATTTGACCAATATCTACAATTTATAGCACTGAGATCCCTTTCACAGTGGAGGAGTTTTTCAGGCACGAGAGGGCTAAAAATAACGCCTGAAAAATGCCTCCCCTGCAGCCCCAGTGTGCTTTCACACTGGGGGGGGGGGGGGGTTTGCCCTTGCAGGACGTTAGAAAAAGTCCTGCAAGCAGCATCTTTGGTGCGGTTTAGGAGTGACTCTTCCTCCACCGCCCCTGCCCATTGAAATGAATGCAAAGCGATTCGGCAGCAGCGCTTTTCGGGCGCATTTAACCCTTTCTTTGGCCGCTAGCGAGTGGTTAAAAGCGCCCGAAGAGCGTTGATAAAACGACGGTAAAGCGCCACTAAAACTAGCGGCGCTTTACCGCTGATGCAGTGCCAGTGTGAAAGGGCTCGAAATACCCAGAAATAGGCAAAAATGGTTAAAACTCACCAATGTAAGTTGCAGCCCAACCATCCGTGTCATAGCGGCAGTCCTAACTGACTTGCTTTCAACTGCCTAATCTTGAATGTGTGAGGTCAGGCCACTGATTGGTAGCAACTGTCACCAGGGCAACCAAAGCCAGCATCCATCTTGGTAGAGCTTATCCCCAGAGTACCAAGTGCAAGCATCCATGTAAATAAAGCTGGACTGGGTTGGGGTGGAACAATATACATCTTCGCTGACTATAAAAGCCTAAATAGTCCAATCCCTTTACAGGGGGTCCCCTACTTACAAACATCCGACTTAGAAACGACTCCTACTTACAAACGGAGGGAGACAACAGGAAGTGAGAGGAAATCAACCCCTAGGAAGAGAAATTCACTCCTGTAAGAGTTTATATGGGAAAAAGGTGTCTCCACTGATGCTTTATCACCAGTCCATGCTTCCCTAACAACCCAAAATTTTCAAAATCCAATTGTCATTGGGACAGAAGGTGAAGTGAAATCTTCTGAACAGGGGCACAGACAGCAAAACAAATGCTACATGGGGTGATAACCCTTCTCTATGTTATCTAAAAAACTTAAAAGTTGATTTTTTGGCTGGAGCTACACTTAAAAAATACAGTCCCTATCTTGTTTGTAACAGGGGGACCCCCTGTATACAGATGCTGATTCTGTCAACTTATGAATCCTTTTGTCTTTCATAACGCTTCATTCACACTTGTGCTTCTTTTGGATATCAAAGTCACATATCAAGTTGCAGCCCATTCTTTTCAATGGCGCCCGTTCAAAACGATGCAACTTAAAGTTGCAGCGACTTTGAAAAAGTTTCAGAGAAAAAACTGTGCTGGTGAAACAAAAAAAAAAAAAAAAAAAAAGCTGCAACTGTGAAAATCACACCAAGCATGTAAAAAGCAAAAAAGGAAGTTGCGCTATGTAGCTCATAGCGCAACTTCCTTTTTTGCATTTGACTTTGAAAAGGTGCCTGCACTACTTGTGTGACTTTTAATGTGACTTTGGTCCAGAGAATGTAAAGTCAGATCAAAATCGCATTTTGAAATCGAAATTGTGCTCCGAAGTCGCACTGGAAATTGTGTGACTTTGAATGCACAATTGTGACTGGTTCTCTTTCAAGTAAAGCTTCCTGAGAGAAAACGAAGGCTACCACAGCTGACCTGCAATTGCTGCCTGTGTATTCTGATGCACAGGCTTTAATGGTTTCAGAGTTCTGCCCACTTATGAATCAAATTATTGAAGCAAAGAGGGACAGCACGGCCAGGGCCGCTGATAAGGCAGTACAACCAGCCCTCCTGTACTGGGCCTGGACCCCATCAGTTCAAGAGGGGCGCCTGTGCACCTGCTGTCTTATTGCAGACACCCATCCTCTTCTGCCTCCCCTGCAGGACTGCCAGCTTCTCCTCCTCCTCTCCCTCCCACCCTCTGCAAGGTTCCCCTTCCATCTGCTGTCCGGGCCCACCTTTTTTTTGGCTCCTTTTCCCCAATGCTGCCAACTTCCCTTCTCTCCTGCCGGCAGCTGCTGCAGGCACACAGGGGGATGTTTCAGGATGGAGAGCGGGGGGGAAGGGCCCATAAATATGTAATTATTGTAATCGATAAAAAATGTTAAATTTTCCTTGCATGTGATTGGCTATTCTTTTCAAAGTGAAGTTTCACCTCGTTTACCAAGTTCTGGCGCAACTGCACTTGCAAAGTGCACAGTCTATTTGCCTTTAGTAAATGAGCCCCAATGTATTGAAATTTGTCGCAGAAGCTGATCTGTTTGTATTATATTCTTTGGCTTTGGTAGGATAATGCCATCTAGTGGTTCTTTTGAAAACTGTCAAACGTTTACCTGCATACATATACTGGGTGGAGATAATGAGGACGTACATTTTTGTCCTCCTAAAAATGCCTGTGTGCTCCCCCCCAATACATTGTCATTGCAAAACAAGCATGCAGCCAGTGAAGTCAGAACTTCAGGTTTGCATAATTGTTCCTTATCAGTGACTCAGAAAGCATTGAAGTATATGAAACTCCCAACCAACTTTTCTTTTTTTAATGCAATGACCGCCTATGTATTTTCTCATTACATTTTTGCTTTAAAGGAAACAGCAAATAAATTTGGTTCACCAAGGCCACATCAGGCCCGCTTCATGCACATATACGTCGTCAGAAGGGCACGTACAGGCAGAATCACGTACCTGTACGTTGCCCTTTAAGAAGCGGCTTGCGGGCACGTGTGCCGCGAGCTCCATGAGTGTGATTGCGGGTCCCACGGACTCGATGTCCGCGGGGATACCCGCGATCGTCTCACGGAGAGGATGAACCGGAAAATGCTGATGTAAATAAGCGTTTCCCCGTTCTGCCTAATGACACTGATCACAGCTCCCTGTAATCGGGAGCGCTGATCAGTGATGTGTCACACACAGCCACTCCCCCCCACAGTTAGAATCACTCCCTAGGACACACTTCACCCCATACAGCGCCACCTAGTGGTTAACACTATTCACTGCCAGTCACTTTTACACAGTAATCAGTGCATTTTTAATTGCACTAATTGCTGTATAAATGTGAATTGTCCCAAAATCGTGCCAAAAATGTCCGATGTGTCTGCCATAATGTCGCAGTCACGGTAAAAATCGCTGATCGCCGCCATTACTAATAAAAAATAATTATTAATAAAAATGCCATAAAACTATCCTCTATTTTGTAGACGCTATAACTTTTGCGCAAACCAATCAATAAATGCTTATTGTGATTTTTTTTTACCAAAAATATGTAGAAGAATACGTATCGGCCTAAACTGAGGAAAACAAATTTTTTTTTCGATATTTTTTGGGGATATTTATTATAGCAAAAAGTAAAAAATAATGCGTTTTTTTTTTCAAAATTGTTGGTATTTTTTTGTTTATAGCGCAAAAAAAAAAAAAAGCAGAGGTGATCAAATACCACCAAAAGGAAGCTCTATTTGTGGGGAAAAAAAGGACGTCAATTTTGTTTGGAAGCCACGTCGCACCACCGCGCAATTGTCAGTTAAAGCGACGCAGTGCCGAATCGCAAAAAAGTGCTCTGGTCTTTGGCCAGCCAAATGGTCCGGGGCTTAAGTGGTTAACTGGCAATTGAGCAGTCATGCAACACTGTATGCAAATACATTTTTTTTTCCTCACACAAATCGAGCTTTCTTTTGGTGGTATTTGATCACCTCTGTTTTTTTTTTCTGCGATATAAATGAAAAAAGACCATACATTTTGAAAAACATTTTTGAAAAAAAAAAACAATATTTTCTACTTTCTGTCATATAACATATCCAATAAAATAAAATGTCATCATAAATTTAGGCCAAAATGTATTCTGCTACGTCTTTGGCACCGATCTCCCTGTATAGATTTTAATAAAGCGGGGATGATCCAAATCATCAAAACTGGTGAAAAGTTCCTTTGATAACCATAGCAACAGAACTTTTGTGCTTTTGCCCACGATGACTTTGCAGAAAATATTCATTTTGTTTAAATGTCAGTTTACTTATCTTTTTTTATATATCTTTTTTTACCTTATCAGTTTCTTGATTAATGAGATTCCTGGTAGCAGATGGGATGTAAGAAAACTGACAGTCTGAAGGATGGAGGTGACTAATAAAATAAGGCAACCCCCATTATATCTGGCTTATTATGGAGAGGTAGCAGTTAAAGGATCAGTACACCTAACATTGGTAGTTCAGTTATGATTGCACACTACTGGAGTGAGTGTCCCTCTGGCTTCTTGCATGTTACGAGACCTCCAGCCGTAGGTTTTCCCATATGGATTGCAAGTGACAACGGTCCTAAATCATCAAGCTGCAGTGGAACTCAAGGAATGCTAAATAGTGCCCCAGGCATGCTAGGATGACAAATCAAGGTACTGACTGAGGTGCTACTTTAGCATAACTATATACTAATAAGCAAGTTACTTTAAGGCCCCTTTCACACTGGGGCGGGGAGCCGCGGTGACGGTAAAGCAGCGCTATATTTAGCGCTGCTTTACCGTCGTTTTGGCCGCGGGTTTCGGCCGCTCGCGGTGCGGTTTTACCCCCCGCGAGCGGCCGAAAAAAGGGTTAATATCCCCCGCAGAGCGGCGCTTTGCGGCGGTATTGCCGCGGTGTCCCATTCAAATCAATGGGAAGGAGCGGTGAACACACCGCTCCTATACCGCTCCAAAGATGCTGCTAGCAGGCCTTTTTTTGCCGTCCTGCTAGCGCGCCGCTCCAGTGTGAAAGCCCGCCGGCTTTCACAGTGGAGTGAATGGGGCCGTTTTTTTCAGGCGGTATACAGGCGCTATTTTTAGCGCTGTACCGCCTGAAAACCGCCCCAGTGTGAAAGGGGCCTAAGTGCTGCTTAAGCTTAATGAACCAAGTGCAGTGACTCTGCTTGTAATGGCGCAGGTTGGTGAGTGAAGCCTAATGCGGCGTACACACGGTCGGAATTTCCGATGGAAACAGTCCGATGGGAGCTTTTCATCGTATTTTCCGACCGTGTGTATGCCCAACGGTCTTTTTCTGTCGGAGTTTCCGACGGACTTTGAATTGAGAACCTGTTCTCAATTTTTCCGACGGAAAACCTTTCTATCGGATTTTCCGATCGTGTGTATGCAATTCCGACACGCAAAATTCCGACGCATGCTCGGAAACAATTCGATGCATGCTCGGAAGCATTAAACTTCCCTTTTATAGTGCTGTCGAACGTGTTTTATGCCGCTGTGTTATTGACCGTCGGAATTTGGTGTGATCGTGTGTAGGCAACACAGCTTGAGCGGAATTCCGTCGGAAAAACCGTCAGAGTTTTTTTTCCGACGAGAATTCCGATCGTGTGTACGCGGCATAATGCCCCGTACACACTCTCGGAAATTCCGATCGGATTATGTTGTCGGAAAATCCGATTGTGTGTGGGCTCCTTCAGACTTTTTCCGTTGGAATTTCTGACCTAAAAAGTTTGAGAGCTGTTTTGGTTTATTGGTCATACAGATATGCTCTTTACTGAGATCTAGGTCATGGCCACCATCTTTGCTTTAGCACTATGGGTCACTGTTAGACCCATGCTACTACATGAAGGACCGGACCTTCCCCAGGGCTAGCCCACGGGAGAGAGATAGGAGAGACTTATTGATGTGTGATTTCAGAAGTATTGATGGTTATATGGTGCTACATGTCTCCCCTGGGACGCTCCCGGGTGTGCGAGCCCCTGGGTACTATGTGAAGCGACCTACCCAAGAGATGGGCCCTACAAATACGCCACCCTTTATACCATGAGTGGCATGTCAGTTACTGTCAATTTCATTTTTGTTTCTATGTTTTTGTATGTTGATGTTAAAACAATGTTAAAATAAAGATTATATAAAAAAAAAAAAAGGCATCTTGCAGTACCCATACACACTGCAGCGTGGCACATAGCTCATAGGCCAATGTTCCATGGTTATGTCAGTAGATTAAACTAATAAAAATAATGCTCTTTCACTGAAAAAAAAAAAAAAAAAAGTTTGAGCTTGTTTGAGTTTTTTGTGCTGGATCTAAAATTTTCCGACAAGAAGAAATTTGGAGACGAAAGCTATTGGCTACTGGCCTCTACATAGTCCCGTTGTACGTCACCTCGTTCGGAACGATCAGATTTTCTGACAACTTTGTGCAACCGTGTGAATGCAAGACAAGTTTCGGCCAAAATGTGTGGGAAAAAATCCGACGGATTTTGTGGTCAGAATGTCCGACCGTGTGTACAAGGCATAAGACCTGTTGAATGTATTCTGTCTGCCGGTACGCACTCAGAACTGAACGATCCTGCACTGACCCTTGTACAGGAGCATCCTCTAGTACCTATACTGTAGCTCCAAAGTATCTTGCCAAGGGAGTTGTTTGTAGGCCCATAATGGATATTTACAGTGATCCCAAGTGGGAGTTTTTTTTTTTTTTTTTAGCTTATAACGTTGTTTATTTGTTATATAGTTTTGTTTTTTATATATATTTGGCTAATTTTTCCTGTGTTATAATGCCTGGATGTACACAGGGAACTGCCTGTATTGCTAATAACTGAACCCTGTCTGGCTAGTCACTGAAAGGAGTCACTGGATGATGTAACAGTAGGAATATAACACTGAACTACTGATCTCGTGTCTTTTCCTTTGCTTTCACTGTTTATTTGAAGCCAACCTATGCCATCCATGTCAATATTCTTGTTCATTAAATCACCCCTTGGGTAAACATAAAAAAAAAAAAAAGTTAAGAGACATTAGTAATACTTGTTCTTTCCTGTTTATTGAGGGACACGGGAAACCATATACAGTAAAACCTTGGATTGCGAGCATAATTCGTTCCGGAAGCATGCTTGTAATCCAAAGCACTTGTATATCAAAGCAAATTTCCCCATAAGAAATAATGGAAATTCAAATGATTCGTTCCAGAACCATTTATTCATAGGTCCTTCAGTTTATAGTCCATATAAAAAGATCAAAGCAATGTGATAGGTTGTGTGATCATAACATGTCCGTCCACAAATGGAAGCCTCCACAAGGGGAGTAGAAGCAAAATCCAGCAGGAGCTCCAGAGTATAAAAGAGAAGAGAGGCGCCTCTAAGTGTAGCAATATGTTTCTAAATCTTGTAACGTCATTAAATGTAAGCATTCTGCTACACTTAGAGGCGCCTCTCTTTTTTTATACTCAGTTTTGATGTGACGCCACTTGTATATCAAGTCAAAATGTATTAAAAATGTTTGCTTGTCTTGCAAAACACACTCAAACCAAGTTACTCTCAAACCAAGGTTTTACTGTATTGTTGGGTTATACTGCCACCTACAGGGGGATTGGGCCCTTGAAAAAAACCAGGGTAGCCCCTCCTCTACCCAGCATGCTTCAGCTTTTTTGCTGGTGTCCTAGAAGAATGAACACCTCTTCATCTGACAAAAATCTAGCCACTGTTTGCTAGCCTTTTGCTAGCCATGCAGACTGGCCAATTATCAGCCTAGCTTTGAAGTGCTGTACCTGAACCCTGCTGGACTAGATGTGTGGGTTTAGCCTGGAAGTCATCCTCAGGAATTGGGATCCACTTGTGGTTCTTTCCTGACATCAAATAAAAGTTACCCACAATTTCCACTACAGAGCTGTGTCTTTGCCTTAGTACATGCAGCATCTCTGAAGACTTTTAAATAGGCTGGTCGAGCTGAATACCAGGAGCTCAATATGTGCAGCGATGGGCACCTTTCATATTTCCTACTAATGCCAGTTTACCGCATGAGGGACTAAGCAATGTCATCATTTCCTGGGTAGAGCGGCATGCACCTTTTTTTGTGCCATTCAGCACAGAGGAAGCATTGTTCTGCTGCTGCTTCTGATTTGCAAAAGAGCCACGAGAAACTGATCTCTGGGGACACGTACAACAAATTTCAACAGATTTGGCTACCCTGGTTAGACCATTTCCCTCTTTCTCAAACGATCTCCCGCTTCCTAGAACTGTGATGGTACTTTGCGGCACAGCCAGGAACCCCTGGGGGTCAACTTATTTGGGCTATTTTTCAGCAAATTCTGTTGGCCTAATTTTTGTGCTGATGTAATCGCCTTTGTCGCCTTGTTCCGTGTGTGCTCAGTGTAAGACACCACAACACCTTCCAGTGGGCCTCCTACAACCCATACCCAACGGAGAGAGGCCTTGGACACCCCTGTCTATGGATTTTATTGTGGAGTTACCCAACTCCCAGGGCAACACAGTTGTTCTCATGGTGGTTGACCGGTTCTCGAAAAGGTCACATTGTATACCACTAAAGAAGTTGCCTAAATCCAAAGAACTGGCATTCATTTTTGCTCGGGAGATCTTTAGGTTACATGGGCTACCCAAGGTTATCATCTCTGATAGGGGTAGCCAGTTTTTCTCCAGGTTCGGAATTCAGCTTTCCTTCACCTCTGCGTAGCACCCTTGCGATGTGCCAGTGAGAGGTACAGACTCCATGCTGACCGCCGACGCCTGCCTGCTCCTTCCTACCAGAGAGGGTCTGGCTGTTGTCTCATAACCTCTGACTCTGTGTTCCCTCACTGAAACTGGCACCACGGTTTATTGGGCCTTTTCATATTCTCCGTAGGATCAATCCAGTTGCTTACGCATTAGACCTTCCTTCTAACAAGCGTAGTTCAAATGTTTTTCGTGTCTTCTTATTAAAACCTTTGGTGTGCAACCGCTTCACCAACTCGGTACCACAAGGTGCAGGTTGAGAACCATGAGGAGTATGAGATACAATCATTGACTCCTGTAGGTTCCGTGGGTGCATACAGTACCTGGTTCATTAGAAGGGGTACGGTCCGGAGGAACGCTCTTGGGTCTCATCCTCGGATGTACATGCTCCTGTCCTCCTCCGTGTTTTCCATAGACGTTTTCCCCTCAAACCTGGTGGTCCTCCAAGGGGGAGGGGTCGTTGAGGAGGGGTACTGTCAGGGCTGGGCTCAGCTCTCGGGTTGCTTAGCTGTTGGGTAATTGCCAGCACTCATCATTCCACAGTGGCTCACCTGGTGTTCATTTCCTGCTCTTCAGTCTAGCCCACAGCCAGCCCCTATTGGCTATTTAAACTGCCTGGCTCATTCATTCAGTGCCTTTGCTTTGGTCAACATATCTAGAGACTCTCTGCTGTGTTCCTGTTGAAGACTTGCCTGACTAACGTCCCTTCTGGATTCTGGTCCTGTCTGCAGCCTCTGACTATGCTGATCTCTGGCTTCCTGATTTCCTGGCTTGTTCTGACTACCAGATTTGGCTACCGAACCCTGGCTATGTTTTGACTACGTTTAGTATTTGTACTATTTTTACCACTTTATTAAAAGGTGTGATTTTTTTACTGCATTTTCAGTCGCTGTCTGTTTCATGGTTCCTGACAACAATCGCTTTAAATTCCCTGAATATAGATAATTGTACCGTAAGACTATAAAATGTGCAGACTCCTAAATAAATGCCATCCCTACTAAGGTGATTTCAAACCTTTTCATAAATAGTGCAACCAACTCCTCCTATAATTTTGCAGTTAAAGACAGGGCCATCTTAGCCTCTATTGAAATGTGCAATTGGGATGGTATTGTACATGTGATCAGCTATGACTCCAGTCATGGGACAGTATGAACACTTTGTTGAGCGCTAACAGCAAACTGGCATCTGTAAGAGTTACCCCTAAAGGCATACTGAATTCAGCATAGACTGTGAATAAGCTAGTAGGAGCCATGTAAATGAAAACATTGCAGAAAACTACATTGGTAAGTATGATTATGGGTAAAATTATATTTATTAATCATTTAGAACTTGAGATTTTTTTTAGGAGGCAGTCCAATTTAGGGTTTAGGTTCGCTACGTGAATTTAGGTATGCCACTAATGAGCCTTTTTGTCGGCAACACATCCCCTGGTATATACCCTAAGCCTTTTCCCATGCTAATTTCCATGGTAAGGGTGTTTTGTCAGATTGATCTTGGCAGAGATCGGCATGGTTAGTAGAAAAGTACTCCTAATGCTTTAAAATGCTTCTCATCTGAAATGAAAAGGCTGTGTGCACCAGACCCTTATGAAGACTGGTGCAAAGAAAGCAATAGGAAAACTAATGAAGTTGACTATGACCAATCACACTTTCATTGGAAAATCCACTTGAAGCACAGCTCATGTTCGCATCAGGGAACTGGTAGATAGACTAAGGCCCCAAAATGGAACTAGTGTGTGGTCAGCAGAGGCGCCCGTTCAATAAAAGGGTGCTTCGAAGTGGATTCTTCAGGAAGGTTGGTATTTATTGATCATGAAATCAAGTATAAAAACACCACGTCAACGCGTTTTCTGGCTCTTTAGTGGCCACTTCATCAGGAGTGTATCCAGTACACTTTAGTGCGTGGAATCTGTGTGCATTCCTTTAGCCCAGAGTATACTGTAATAGGAAAACTGATAAAGTTGCCTAGGATGACCAATCGCACTTCTTCTTTCATTGGAAAATCTCTTTGAAGTACAGCTTATGCTCCTCTCTGGCATCAGGCAAATGTGCTGCTGCTGCTGATGGTCCCGCGATTAATGTGAAGACTGACAATTTTTTTAAATGCTCTGAATTTAGGTGCAAAATAATTATTGCGCTACCCTGTGAGAACAAAAAAGTGAGCTGCATGTAGCAAAAATGTGGTAAAAATTCATGCATAAAGTGGGTGAAAATGTAGCGCTAATATTGAAAACAGTAAGAATCGAACTGTGAAAATTCATACATGAAAATATATATAAGTCCCAACTGTGTGAAAGTGTAGGGGCAACTAATAAGTCCCAAGTGAGTCAGTCCATACAAATGGCGAATTCACCACAAACAAAAGGTTGTTCAAATAGGGAAGAAATGGAAAGCTGAAATGGTATAACATCCGTAGAACAATGACATCCGAAATGGAATAGGAATGGTTACTCTTACCGGAACCAGTGGACCTGGATGTCAGCGGCACCAGGTCAATCAAGCATTGATATCCCAATCAACGGTTCAACAGGAACGATCCAAGGGCTCCTCGAAGGTCCAGAGGTCTCACAGTAGGGTCTCAATGGTAAAGACAGCCAATGAGCCGTAAATGACCAGATGGAAGGGTCAAGCAGGCTCACAGTGCAGAAGATATGCAAAAAAAGAAGAGGGCTTCCAATGGTGCAGATCAAAAAGGATAGGTTTTTTATTTTCCATAAAAACCGGCATAAAAGTCAAAAATGTGATCACGGATAAAAAAAAGCAATATGGAGAGCAGAGAAACCAAGCCTTACGCGTTTCGTCCTAGTAAGACTTCTACTGGGGCATGAATTTAGGTGGCTGTACCTTAAGACTGTAAAATGTTCAGCCAGAGCTACAGCGGTATGTCATCACGCCTACTGAGGCGCTGATCGAGTCTTATTGTTACTGAGATTCAATTACATCTTTTATATTTGCGAGTTTTCTTCTTGTTTTAATTAAAGCTGTTCTTAATTCATCATGAGAGATCTTTTCCTCTAGCTTGTTTTTGACATAATTACGAGCAGGTGTGCTATATGGTGGATTGCTGCTGTGGGTGAAGTAAGCTCTGTTTTGACATACTGGGAAGCCATCACCCACCCATCCATCTATTCAGGTTCTCTTCCTTAAATTGTAGCCTGACCTACTTCTTTTGACGTCTGAGGATCTGGTGAGCTTGCGACTGTGGGTGTACACAAGTGGTGAAGAATATATCCATCTGTGGGCACATCTGGGTTGCTGTATTTTCACATTTTCACCCAGTTATGGACTTTTGCACTTTTAATTATTTGGGACTTTTAATTAAGTTTCTTTTTTGAATGCTTATATGAATTTTGTGGATCCTTCATGAACGTTCTGTTTTTATTATTTATTGTATTTTTGTTATGCACTTTTCATTTTCTGGCAGTGCAACACAATTTGGTTAATTGCAGCTGCCTCTAAAGCCCCATACACACGCTCGGACAATCCGCGGACAAGGTCGGTCGGACTTTGTCCGACGTACTTTGTCCGATGTTGTCGTTGCGTACACACGGTCGGACTACGTTGTCGGAATATCCGGTCCGGAAGAACGTCGTGACGTAAGTCGTCGTCCACGAGATTACAAAAGGGAAGTTCAGCACCACGTCAGGCACCCGTTGGGCTCCTTCTGCTGATCCCGTGTTTATCGAGAGTTAGTGGAAGTTTGGTGACTTAAGATTCGCGCTTCTCAGTTTTCTGACTCAGATCGTTACTGCTCTTCAGTTTGTGCTTGTCGTGCGTATCTGTTTATTAGTGCGTGTAGTCAGTTCGCATTTGTTGGTCATTGCGGCCTATATCTTGATATAGGACGCTTTGATTTGCACTGCTTATTGTCTGCTCGTTGCTGGTATTCACTTCGTTCTTTCAGGCCTTGCTGTTTATCGGTGCTTTCTGTTTGTCCGTTCTGACCAGCCGACCTTTTGTGACCTTCTGAGCGATGTTTCCCGTGCGTACTCGTCGCCGAGTTCGTGCTGTACGCGGAATTGGTGTCGGGCTTTTAGCTTTGACCCAAGACCCGTCCATGAACAGAGTGATGAGGAGTATGTGGACCAAGAATTGGTTGCTTCAGCGTGACCAGTTCTCGCACATGCCTTTGCTTCGTGAGATCCGGGAGAATAATCCTGATGATTTCAGGAACTTTCTCAGGATGACGGACCCCGATTTTCACCGTCTTTTGGCTTTGCTGACCCCCTTTATCAGCCGGCAGGATACCTGCATGAGACAAGCCATTACTCCGGAGCAGAGGCTTGTTGCCACGTTGAGGTACTTGGCGACAGGGAGAAGTCTTCAGGATTTGAAGTTCTCTTCAGGTATCTCTCCCCAGGCCCTGGGAATCATTATTCCAGAGACCTGTTCTGCCATCATTCAGGTCCTGCAGGAGGACTATATTAAGGTAACATTTCTACTTTACTATTCCCTTCTATGTATGCTCTGTTTGCTAATGACTTGTATTTTTGACCTCCTTCCCTAATTACCATGATTGCAATATGTTCTAATATGCTGTGCCCCTTTTCTCCTTCATGCATTTTTCCCTTCACTTACCTCACCAGCATGCTCTTCTGCCCCAATAGACACCTATGGCCTACTCACTTAAGCAATGTCTTTTGTCTGCTGCATAGTATTGTTTGCCCCAAAACACCCCTAAAATATGCACAAATGTTTGCTGTGTGGTTTACTTCATGTAGAGCCCCCTTTTTTTGTTCTTTTGTGGGGGGGGGGGCAAACTCATTAGGAACCCCTCCCCCAACTGCTCTGTCAGATGGTACCAATCCTTTATCTGCTGGCTTTCCCAAGGTCCATACACACTATATACCTACCTCTTTATAGTGCGCATCTTTAGGGATGAATTCAGCAAAGCATGTAGTGCAAGGGACTGCCTCCATACATTCCATTTCCTATTTTTTTGTCTTCTTTCCCTCCTATTAGCTTGCTTGGTAATTTAATAATGTCACACTGTGCCTGCCTTTTTTGGGGGGGGGGGGGAAATGTTATTTGATCTTTCCTGTGGCCTGCCAATAGTGTTAAGTACAGAGGGTCTGGCCAAACTAGGCCACATTATTGAGCCATTTGCCAATCAATGAAGTGCAGAGGGTTACCTGTCCACCACCCCCCCCCCCAAAACCATAGTTATTGCCAATGTCCCATCAGAAGTGGGGGGATTGATGGGGGGGTGAGTAATCTGTGAAGGGGAGCCTCTACTTTTCTGTGTAAATACTTTCCAGCCTCCAATTTTATACAATGCTCTTGTTCCAAGATGTTGATTGTCTAATCTGCTTGCAATGTTTAGGTGCAAAGTGACTAATTTTTTTTTCTTGTTTCACTCCACAGTTCCCTTCCACGCCACAGGAATGGCAGACTGTGGCCTCCCACTTTGCCAGCCGTTGGGACTTTCCTAACTGCGGAGGGGCAATTGATGGGAAACACGTCCGCATCGTCCCACCGCCCAACTCGGGGTCCTACTATTATAATTATAAAGGGTTAATAGTGTAGTGATGTTGGCGGTGGTGTCGGCAACATACGAGTTTATGTATGTGGACGTGGGGATGAACGGCCGGATATCGGATGGTGGGGCCATTACGCACACGGAGTTCTACTGGCGTCTCCAAAGTGGCAGTCTGTGCTTGCCACCTCCAGAGGAGAATGCCGAAGGACTCCCCTTCGTCTTTGTCGCAGATGAAGCGTTTGCGCTGACTCCCCATGTGATGAGGCCGTTCCCGATGAGGACCCTCACCCCGGACCAGAGGGTCTTCAACTACAGGCTGTCCAGAGCCAGAAGAGTGGTGGAGAACGCTTTTGGCATCCTGGCCAGCCGCTTCCGCCTGTTCCTGACGGCATTTAACTTGGCGGAATACAAACTGAACCACATAGTTCTTGCCTGTTGCATATTGCACAACTTCCTCAAAAGACATAACAGGAACTATGTGGTGCCCGTTGGCCCAGATGTGGAGGGCCCTCCAAATGCGGACCTCACAGCCCTTCGAGTGGCACGTCCAGGCTTGCCCCCTCTCAATGCCCGCGTGGTCCGGGACCAATATATGGAATACTTTGTGGGTAGGGGGGCCATTGCTCTGCCTGACGATGTGTGAGAGGCATTTTTTAATAAATCTGATATTTTAACCAACCTCTGATTTCTTGTCATTTCAGTCTTCTTTTTAGCTTATTTTACTTTGACATTTTTTTCCCTTTGCCTTCGACAGTGGTAATGCACTTTCTGGGCAAAAGGAGGTAACAGTCTCTTCTTCCCAAAAAGATTATTCTCATGTGTGTTTGCTACCTAATCTTTGGTCTAGAGAAGGTTTGTCCTGCATAACTGACACCCAAAATACTCCTTTTCAGCACCAGGTCTGACATGTGTGTATTCTCCAAAATGCTGTGCTCCGTGTTTTCGTACAAAGCACTGTGGGTGTCATTTCCATAAGTCAAATCCGCTATGCTCTACAAGTGCATTGAAAAAGTTCCCTGGGAAAGGAAATTGCAGTGCAAAGTGGATTTGCCTTTAGTAAATAACACCCATTGCCCCCCATATCCTTTACATTTTACATACATAATGCATTGTTTTATTTAAATAAGGAAGCCACACATTTTGAAAAATAAAAAAGTTTACTTGGAAAACATTCACAAGTGCGTTTACAATCTTCACGCCAAAACTGACAACATCTTGGTTATTTACAACATTATTTACAAAGATTACGCAATTTGTAAAACCAGGCATGGAGCTAAGCAGAACCTATGAAGTAGGAAAGTTCAACTTTGTAAAGTGAAGACAAGATCAGACATGACTATATGTTCAAAGTGTGTTTGATCTTGCCTTCATCACATGGGGGGGGCACCCCCGAAAAGTGGAAATTTGGAACATGCACACAATTTGGTTCTGAAAATGGTCAATAGATGGTAAAACACATGCCTAGAAGCTTCAAAAGTGCCATTTTCCATCATGGGGATGAATGGACGTTTTTTGGGGTGCAACCCCTTCACCACAACCACTTTCGTAGTTCGTAAAGTGTTTGCACCCCCAAAAAAACGTTGCCATTCATCCACCATGATGGGAGCTAGCACATGTGGACACAATGTGCATGTTCCAAATTTCACACAGTTTTTAAGTTGCAAATGTTTTCAGAAGCTGGCACAAATGTGTGTAAATTACTTGGTGCTTTTTCATATTTTTTCCTAAAACATCAATGATGTTCTTCAATTTTTTGTTGAACATCATTGATGTTTTGCTTTATGTAATCTAGATCTCGATTGCAGACCATTATCTCTCCGATGAGTACGTGGGCACTCTCTGTGGTAAAGTGCGATTTTTCTTCCACAACATCCACGTCACCTAAAAACCACAAACAAACAAAAATGGGGTGTTGGAAATGAGCAGCCATACATGGATTAGCTTACCAGTAGCTGTGTTCTCCCACACTCACCTGTTGTGGTGACAATTTCTCCAAGTTCGATGATCTCTCCTTCCTCCTCCTCCTCCTCTGCTTCTGCTCTTTCCCCTTTTTTGGGAGGTGTTGGTTTGGGGTTTTCCTCAGACGGCCCAAGTTTTCGCTCCCCTATGAGAATGTCCAAAAGGAAGATTTAGCAACACAAACTATTGAGGGCAGAAATAGGAAATGACAAACATTGCTTGAAAGTGACGGACACTATTTTAGTTTGGCCAGTTTACAAATGTCAACTACATGAATGTAGTCACTTTGTAAAGGTGCTAAACTGACTAGCTTTTTGGTAGAAGTTTGTGTGATGGAGACCCCCCTCTAGTATCCACTGGAGCACATGTGTGGAAAAGGCTAATAAAAAGGGGGTTTGGGTGTCCCAGCACTAGTGCTCTCGAGTCCAGATGGGTAAACACCTACTGAGTGACCTCTCCTTTACATTGAATAAATTGCCTTTACATTCTGGATGACATTTCTAGGGAGAACAAACTTCCTTTCCCCCAAAAAAACACCAAACATCGTATTATAAGTGGCCGCACGATCGAGGTTGCGTACGATCGAATGGACACACACACGACCATGACAGTGGCAGAAAGATCGAGGCTGAGTACGATCGAATGCACAGACGAACATGAAAGTGGCCATTTTTGGAATGTACAACTTTGTAAAAATCAAACCACATGGAGCAGTATGCAAGCAAGAAATCAAACACAAAACACAACTACTTACTTTTTTGAAGAATTCTCTTGATCTTTCTGTACTGATCGGCCTCCCTCAGTTTCAGGTCTGACCAGCGTTTCCTCAGTTGCTCCTTGGATCGTTGTACCCCAAAATGATTGTACAGCCTCCTCACAACTTTAGACATGATCTTGGCCTTGCGGACATTGGGGTTGAGGTAAGGCCCATACTTCCCATCATAGTCGCTCCTCTTTAATATGTCCACCATCTCCAACATTTCTCCAAATGACATATTGGAGGCCTTGAATTTCAGGCTCCGGGATCGGGACGTTTCTGCCTCCGGCCTTTCCTCGTCCTCCTCCTCGTTGGGGGGATATTTGGGGCGCACCTGCTGTGTCCCCGCCATGTGCTCTCCCCACTGCGCCGTAAAGAGAAGGGGTGGGGAATAGACGAGAAAGATCGTCAGGGGCGGGCGGAGTTTGACGCATGCGCACTGTATATAAAACGTCACACGCCTGTGTCGTAGCCACGATCTGGGAGACGAGGGGAGAGAAAGCTCACGCACGAGACGATCGCTACAAACGAAGGTACAATTTGACGTTGGTACATAACTAGCCTAGACTGATTAGAACTTGAGGCTTCTTTATGGAGAAGATTAGGAGTGTTTAGGCTGACATTATTTATATTGTTTTGTGTGGCGTTGTGTCTTGCAGAGGTGATGGAGGCGTTCTACAACGTGAGCTTTCTCCCACACTTCATTGATAAATACCGGCAATTCCCCCTCTTATGGCAGGCAAAACACAGGGATTATAGCAACAGACCAAAGAGGTACGCAGCCCTGCTGAAACTGGTGGCATTTGTAAAGCCTACCCTGCCCATGGCAACCGTCGCAAACTTAAAAGTGAAGATAAACAACATGAAGACTACCTATTTCCGGGAGCGCAATAAGGTCCTGAAGTCACAAGCATCTGGAGCTGCAGCAGCTGATGTCCATGTCCCCACGCTCTGGTACTATGACAGGCTCCACTTTCTCAAAGACCAGGCTACTGTCAGGAAGTCACTCTCGACTCTTCCTTGCACGCGTCCTTCCACGCACGCCACCCCTGATGAGGCTTCCGAGGACCAACCTGGGCCTTCCAGTCAGGAATATGTGCAGGTGCCCAGCTTGTTCCAGGTATAGTAGTTTTGGAACCAGTTTGTTGAATAATGAATGATGTTCAGTTAATTCAGGATCCCCAATTGCTTATTTCCTAACGTGATTGACATATCAACAGACAGTGGTGTGGGAGACATTTTTGGGAAGAATCTAAACTGCAGGGCTGAGAATTGTATGGTTTTGTATTTGAAAACATTTTGCAACAGTCACTAGATGAGAATTGTGTGTGTTTGATGAACAAATAACTGAAACTATGTCCCTTTTTCAGACACAGGAAGACCTTAGCCAGGAGGTGGCTGTGGAAGGTGGCAGTCAGGAGGAGGCAGGGGGTAGTGGCAGCCAAGAGGGGGTAGGCGTAGGAGCCTGACTGACTCCCAAGTCTCTCCCCTCCGCCTTCCCTACAGAAGGGCGAAAAACATGGGGGAGGTGGGAGAGTCAGCGCTCCAGCTGATAAAAGATGCCTCAGCCTCCCTCTATGCCACACCCACCTACGAGGAGGCCTTTGCCTCCTTGGTTACAAGTAAATTTACGGGTATGGAGGCGGGGCAACGCAGCATGTGTGAGGAGGTCATCCTCAAAATCCTAAATGAGGGGATGGCTGGGGAGATGACTCCCCTCACACATGTTTGCGAGAGTGACCTTGCTCCGCCTCCTCCTCCTCCTTCTGCCACCCCACCAGCACCAGCACCACGGCGTGGAAGGAAGCGTACAAGGAAGACAAGAGAGTGACAACCTGGACTCAGTCTGGTCTGAGAGAAGATGGAGCCTCTCGTAGTACCAGAGCCTGGGGACCTAGATGGCATCTGCTGCAGTTCCGGATGTTTTGGACTTCAGGACCAGATTGCGCTCCCTTATTATTTAGATAGGTAGTCTTCATGCCCCCAATTGTTTAAGTCTGTAAAATGATGGTTGCCATGGGTGTCCAAGGCTTTGCAAATTCCCCAAGTTTCACCATGGCTGCGTTCCTCTTTGGTCTGTTGCTGAGACCTAAATAAAGGTTTTTTTGCTTTGAAATAATCATTGACTATTGTGTTTTACTTTTCTACAATGACAGTTTTTCTTTGAGTAGGCAGGTACATTTCACTAATCCTAGAATTAACAAGGGGCACCAACAACCAACAAACTCCTAGTAAATGTAAGCAAGAAATACAAATGTTAATAATGTGGTTTTGCTAAGTTGAGACATACAAACCCCCTCCAAAAAAAAAAAAACCTCCTTCAAATATGTATTCCCCCAAAAAAAAAAAAATCTGGGTAAAAAAATAAGAAAGATTGTATTACGATCTGAGTAAAAATAAACATGTAGTGTATAAATGCTGCAAAGTAATAAAGAAGTAAGTTTGTGAGAAGTGCGGGTGAATAGGAGCAGCTAAAAGATGTCATTCTTGTTGCATTTTAAAGAAAAAGAGAATGCGCTGCATTAAAGACATTTAACATTGCAGCGTGACGAATGTGCTGTGTCGATTAGGAAAGGTAGTTTTACCTGACCGAGCGCTTCCGTCACAGAATTTCTTCTGAGCATGCGTAGCACTTTGTCCGTCGGACAAGCGTACACACGCTCGGATTTGGTGTGATCGGACCGGGTTGACGGGAAATCTTTCCAGCAGGAGATAAGACTTTGTCCGACGGACAAACCGACGAACACTGTCCGATGGTGCATACACACGGTCTGATTTTTCAACAACCTTGTCCGATCGGACCAAATTGATGAAAAAGTCCGACCGTGTGTATGGGGCTTTAGGCGAGTCGCGTTATTGCCAAAGAGCTCAATTTTGGTCTCATCTGACCACAGCACTTTCTCCCAACCCTTCTCTGAATCATTTAGATGTTCATTGGCATGACCGTACATGTGCCTTCTTGAGGAGGGGGACTCACTGTGTTTGGAGGAATAAATATGCTGACTATGACCCCAAGAACACCATACCTACAGTCAAGCAACTGATGGAAACATTATGTTTTGGGGCATTGAGGGGCCAATGGATGGGGCCATGTATTATAAAATCTTGGATGAGAATCTTCTTCCCACAGCCAAGACACTGAAGATGGGTCATGCATGGGTCTTTCAGCACACCGCCAAGGCAACAAAGAAGTGGCTCAAGAAGAAGCACATTAAGGTCATGAAGTGGCCTAGCCAGTCTCCAGACCCTAATCCTATAGAAAATGTATGATTTAGGATTTAGAGAAGATCTGTAAAAAAGAGTGGACCAAAATCCCTCCTGAGATGTGTGCAAAAACTGGTCACTAGCTACCAGGGCTGTCTTAATGAGTGGGCACACCTGGGCACTGCCCAGGGGCCCCAGCTGCATGGCGGGCCCCTGCACTTTCCCCATAGCAGCTGGTCCTTGAGCCCAAGCTGCCCCGAAATTGGGGGCCCCATGATGGCACTGAGAGTGATGTATACACAGGGGAGGCAGGCTGGCAGCCGTGCGCCATGCTGTGCAGAACAATACCTATTATTTCACAGCCAGCAGGGAGGGGCAGGGCCAGAGCGCCAGTGATGCTCTGATCCCGCCCCATGCAGCTTGAATTCTTGGGACTCGAAGGCTGCGGGGTAGGATCTGGAGTGGGAGCTGCTGAGTTGGCAGCACTGAGAACCCACCTGTGGAAGAGGTGGTGAGCCCAGCTGTCCAGCACTGTTTGCACCAAAGGGCTTGGAATGCCCGGAAGGATGCTCCGTCCTCCGCCCCTCCTTCTGCCTGCTTGATTGGTATAGATGAGTCCAGTGCTGGAGGTGGGCACATAGGCAAAAGTTTACATGCACTGTATCTCCACTGGAAAAGGGGGTACTACATGGATGGAATAATGGTGCTGGGGGATATCAATGGTGTATGGGGGAAAACAATGCTGAGGGGGGATCTGGGGTGTCTAGGGGGTAGCAATGCTTGGGGTAGCTTGGGTGGATATAATGCTAGAGATGTATCAGAGATGTAGAGAGGCCACAGTGTAGGGGGTATCAGGGATGTAGTGGGGTCACAATACAATGGGTATCTTATGGTATATGGTAACAGAGCTGGGGGAATATCTAGGGTGTAGAGGGGTCAGAGTGCTGGGGGATATCTGGGGTGTAGAGGGATCTGAGTGCTGGGGGAATATCTGGGATGTAGAGGGGTCACAGTGCTGGGGGATATCTGGGATGTAGAGGGGTCAGAGTGCTGGGAAGATATCTGGTGTGTAGAGGGGTCAGAGTGCTGGGGGGATATCTGGTGTGTAGAGGGGTCAGAGTGCTGGGGGGATATCTGGAGTGTAGAGGGGGTCAGAGTGCTGGGGGATATCTGGGGTGTAGAGGGATCTGAGTGCTGGGGGAATATCTGGGGTGTAGAGGAGTCAGAGTGCTAGGGGGGATATCTGGGGTGTAGAGGGTCAGAGTGCTGGGGGGATATCTGGGGTGTAGAGGGGTCAGAGTGCTGGGGGGATATGTGGGGTGTAGAGGGGTCAGAGTGCTGGGGATATCTGGGGTGTAGAGGGGTCAGAGTGCTGGGGGGATACCTAGGGTGTAGAGGGGTCAGAGTGCTGGGGGGATATCTGGGGGTAGAGGGGTCAGAGTGCTGGGGGATATCTGGGGTGTAGAGGGATCTGAGTGCTGGGGGAATATCTGGGGTGTAGAGGGGTCAGAGTGCTAGGGGGATATCTGGGGTGTAGAGGGGTCAGAGTGCTGGGGGGATATCTGGGGTGTAGAGGGGTCAGAGTGCTGGGGGGATATCTGGGGTGTAGAGGGGTCAGAGTGCTGGGGGATATCTGGCGTGTAGAGGGGTAAGAGTGCTGGGGGGATACCTGGGGTGTAGAGGGGTCAGAGTGCTGGGGGATACCTAGGGTGTAGAGGGGTCAGAGTGCTGGGGGGATATCTGGGGTGTAGAGGGGTCAGAGTGCTGGGGGATATCTGGGGTGTAGAGGGGTCAGAGTGCTGGGGGGATATCTGGGGTGTAGAGGGGTCAGAGTGCTGGGGGGATATCTGGGTGTAGAGGGGTCAGAGTGCTGGGGGATATCTGGGGTGTAGAGGGGGTCAGAGTGCTGGGGGATATCTGGGGTGTAGAGAGGTCCGAGTGCTGGGGGGATATCTGGGGTGTAGAGGGGTCAGAGTGCTGGGGGGATATCTGGGGTGTAGAGGGGTCAGAGTACTGGGGGATATCTGGGGTGTACAGGGGGTCAGAGTGCTGGGGGATATCTGGGGTGTAGAGGGGGTCAGAGTGCTGGGGGATATCTGGGGTGTAGAGGGATCTGAGTGCTGGGGGAATATCTGGGGTGTAGAGGGGTCAGAGTGCTAGGGGGATATCTGGGGTGTAGAGGGGTCAGAGTGCTGGGGGGATATCTGGGGTGTAGAGGGGTCAGAGTGCTGGGGGATATGTGGGGTGTAGAGGGGTCAGAGTGCTGGGGGATATCTGGCGTGTAGAGGGGTAAGAGTGCTGGGGGGATACCTAGGGTGTAGAGGGGTCAGAGTGCTGGGGGATACCTAGGGTGTAGAGGGGTCAGAGTGCTGGGGGGATATCTGGGTGTAGAGGGGTCAGAGTGCTGGGGGGATATCTGGGGTGTAGAGGGGTCAGAGTGCTGGGGGATATCTGGGGTGTAGAGGGGTCAGAGTGCTGGGGGATATCTGGGATGTAGAGGGTCAGAGTGCTGGGGGGATATCTGGGGTGTAGAGGGCTCAGAGTGCTGGGGGGATATCTGGGCTGTAGAGGGGTCCGAGTGCTGGGGGGATATCTGGGGTGTAGAGGGGTTAGAGTGCTGGGGGATATCTGGGTGTAGAGGGGTCAGAGTACTGGGGGATATCTGGGGTGTACAGGGGGTCAGAGTGCTGGGGGATATCTGGGGTGTAGAGGGATCTGAGTGCTGGGGGATATCTGGGATGTAGAGGGTCAGAGTGCTGGGGGATATCTGGGGTGTAGAGGGGTCAGAGTGCTGGGGGATATCTGGGATGTAGAGGGGTCAGAGTGCTGGGGGGATATCTGGGGTGTAGAGGGGTCAGAGTGCTGGGGGGATATCTGGGGTGTAGAGGGGCCAGAGTGCTGGGGGGATATCTGGGATGTAGAGGGGTCAGAGTGCTGGGGGGATATCTGGGGTGTAGAGGGCTCAGAGTGCTGGGGGGATATCTGGGCTGTAGAGAGGTCCGAGTGCTGGGGGGATATCTGGGGTGTAGAGGGGTTAGAGTGCTGGGGGGATATCTGGGGTGTAGAGGGGTCAGAGTGCTGGGGGGATATCTGGGGTGTACAGGGGTCAGAGTGCTGGGGGATATCTGGGGTGTAGAGGGATCTGAGTGCTGGGGGGATATCTGGGGTGTAGAGGGGTCAGAGTGCTGGGGGATATCTGGGATGTAGAGGGGTCAGAGTGCTGGGGGGATATCTGGGGTGTAGAGGGGTCAGAGTGCTGGGGGGATATCTGGGGTGTAGAGGGGTCAGAGTGCTGGGGGGATATCTGGGGTGTAGAGGGGTCAGAGTTCTGGGGGATATCTGGGGTGTAGAGGGGCCATAGTGCTGGGGGGAGGCATCAATCTAGCAGATAAATTATATGCACAGGACAGCTTTGTTACTTTATGTATGTAGTACTTTCCCACTGTTTCTTTGCTGTACAGAAGGATTGTTCATGTAGTTAATGCGGAGCTCCACCCAAAAGGGGAAGCTCCGCTTGTCTGCCTCCTACCTACTCGATGTCTGTTTACCTGCGTTGCCTCCATTGTAGGGGCCCCAGAGCATTACTTTGCCCAGGGGCCCATGATGCTATTAAGAAGGCCCTGCTAACTACAAGTTAGTTACCTCTGTGCTTGCCAACAAGGGTTTCTCCACCAAGTACTAAGTCATGTTTTGCTTGGGGATCAAATACTTATTTTACTTACTGAACTGCTACTCATAACAGATGTTTTGTATCGTGTGTTTTTTTTCTGGATTTTTGGTTAATATTCTGTCTCTATCATTTAAAATACACCTATGATACAAATTATAGACCCTTCATTTCTTTCTAAAGCGAGCAAACGTGCAAAATCTGCAGGGGATCAAATAATTATTTTCTCCTATTGTATGCACTGGTGAGACTTAAGCGCAAATACTTTTGGTTTATTACGTTTGATTATGGATTTAGTGACAATTATTGATCATTTATAAAAATATGAAAAACTGCGCTAAAGAACATCTGAAAAATTTAAAATAAAGCAGCAATTCTATGTGCAACACAAACAATACTGGAAAAATGGCGCCTAACCACTTCCGGACCGCCCACCGTCGTTATACGGCGGCTGTTTGAAGAGGACTATTGTTGTTATGGCAGCAGCTAGCTACCATAACCCCGGTATCCTCTTCTTTTCAGTGAGCGGTCCGGTTTAAGATAAAAGTGGTATCTGCGGAGGATTCGCCGCAAGATCACTTTTATTGGCGGTGGGAGTGGGGCCCCCTCCCGTCTAGCTCCGTTGCCCTCCGCCGCTTACCGGAGCCGTTGGCAGCGGCGGGGGTGATCGGGTCCTTCTTGTGGCCTGACATGGAGACGAGTAAGGGGAAGATGGCCCCCACCCATCTCCATATCATTGCAGGGCAGAAGGGAACGTCATAATGTCCCTTTCGCCCATTACTCAAAGCAACATTTTTTTTTTTGATTTTTTTTTTAAACAACATTTTATTTTATTTTTATTTTTTTTATTGCATTTTAGTGTAAATCTTTTTGACCCCAGATCTCACATTTAAGTGGTCCTGTCATGCTTTTTTTTTCTATTACAAGGGATATTTACATTCCTTGTAATGGGAATAAAAGTGACACAATAATTATTTTTTTTAAAACAGTGTAAAAAAAAATATATAAAAAAAAAGGTAACATAAATAAAAAAATAAAAAAAAATGTTTTAAACACGCCCCGTCCCGACGAGCTCGCGCGCAGGAGCGAACGCATACGTGACTAGCGCCCATATGAAAACCGGTGTTCAAACCACACGTGTGAGGTATCGCCGCGAGAGCAATAATTCTAGCCCTGGACCTCCTCTGTAACTTAAAACATGCAACCCGTAGAATTTTTTAAACGTCGCCTATGGAGATTTTTAAGGGTAAAAGTTTGTCGCCATTCCAAGAGCGGGGTGCAATTTTGAAGCGTGACATGTCGGGTATAAATCGGCGTAACATAATCTTTCACAATATAAAAAAAAAATTGGGCTAACGTCTTATTTTTTTAATTTAAAAAAGTGTATTTCCTTCCAAAACAAGTGCGCTTGTAAGACCGCTGCGCAAATACGTTGTGTCACAGAAAGTATTGCGACGACCGCCATTTTATTCTCTAGGGTGTTAGGAAAAAAAAATTGTTTGGGGGGGGTTCTACGTAATTTTCTAGCAAAAAAAAATGTTTTTAACTTGTAAACAACAAATCTGTCATGAGGGCTCCATCCGTGGCCAGCGACCTGATGATCCTGCCAGTAATCGGCGCCTCAGTATCTCTGGTTCCCGTTCTCGGCTGCCATTGCGCATGCGCGAGCGCGCGCGTGCACGCGCGCGCCCGCAGACGAGGGCGAGCGTGCGCGGACGGGTGCGCGCCTCCATTGGCGCCAGTGAGGCTATTTAAACCCTCCTGTGACTGACGGTCCCCGCTGTCTGCTCTACAACGTTCTGTGTCTGAAACCTGATCTGAAGACTGTTTACCTGTGTTTGACCCGGCTATCCTTGACCATCCGCTCTGTCCCTGTGTATCGACCTTGGCTTGTCTTTGACCATCCTATTGTTTGCTCCATCTGTACCTTGCTGCCAGCCTGATATCTGACCCGGCCTGTCTGACCATTCCAGAGCCAGCTTACCTGCTGTTCCAGCCTGCATACAGATCCAAGTCTGCCTGTTGTTCCAGTCTGCACACAGATACAAGTCTGCCTGTTGTTCCAGTCTGCATACAGATCCAAGTCTGCCTGTTGTTCCAGTCTGCATACAGATCAAGCTTACCTGTTGTACCAGCCTGCACACAGATACCAGTCTGCCTGTTGTTCCAGTCTGCATACAGACCCAGCTTACCTGTTGTTCCAGTCTGCATACAGATCCAGCTTACCTGTTGTTCCAGTCTGCATACAGATCCAGCTTACCTGTTGTTCCAGTCTGCATACAGATCCAGCTTTCCAGTTGTTCCAGTCTGCATACAGATCCAGCTTACCTGTTGTTCCAGTCTGCATACAGATCCAGCTTACCTGTTGTTCCAGTCTGCATACAGATCCAGCTTACCTGTTGTTCCAGTCTGCATACAGATCCAAGTCTGCCTGTTGTTCCAGTCTGCCTACAGCTACCTACTTACCTCATCCGCTGAGCTTATCCAGGAAGCTCTTGTACCGTCTGACCATTCCTGCCAGGCACCTGTGCCCCTCCTGACTCCTGGTCCTACTGTCCCATCATCAGGGGACCGGCGAGCGGGAGCCGCAAGGGAGGCCCTTCTCTGCCAATCAGACTCATCACCACCAGGGAGCGTGACAGTAGCAGACAGCCATGTCTGAGTCTGAGCAGGGGGCCTCTCCTATGGAAGGACTGTGCCAACACCTGGCAGGATTGACCGAGGCGGTAAAGAATCTCCAGCAGGGATACACCCGGTTGGAAGAACGGGTGCTGGCTTTACCACCAACAGCCCCATCTGGGGGAAGTCCAGGACCATCAGTGATAATGCTCCCTCCAGAGCCCCGGGTACCAATCCCTGAGAGATTCTCGGGTGCCCGCAACCTCTTTCGGGACTTCCGTAACTCCTGTGAACTATTCTTTGCACTGCAGCCACGTACTTTTTCCCTGGAAGCCACCAAGGTGGGCTTCGTGATCTCCCTACTCTCCGGAGACCCGCGAACCTGGGCCCACCGCCTCCTAGAGCAGAAAGACCCTGCACTGGCCGGTCTTAATTCATTTTTTGACACCATGGCCCAACTCTATGAAGACCCCCAACTCGCTGCCACCGCGGAGACCACTCTGCGCGCCCTCCAGCAGGGGCGAAGGCCTGTGGAAGACTATGTCACGGACTTTAGGCGCTGGGGTGCGGATACCCAGTGGAACGACGCGGCCCTGCGTCACCAGTTCCGCCTAGGACTTTCTGAGGCACTAAAAGATGAGCTGGCGAGAGTTGGGGTACCCCAGACCCTGGACACTCTGATCAACCTGGTCATCCAGATTGACCGACGACTAAGGGAGCGCAGGTCGGAACGTGCATCCGGTGTCACTCATCCTACCTGGATGCTCCCCAAGGCTCCAAGTCACCTGCAGACTGGCTCGGCCCAGCGGTCAGTAACCCTCCCTGATTCCTCCGAGCCCATGCAGTTAGGGCTCTTGAGGCCTTCCTTAACTCCTGAGGAGCGGCAACGTCGTCGGGTCAACAACTTGTGCCTTTACTGTGGTGAGCCTGGGCACTACGTAAGGAACTGTCCGGCCAAGGCTCGTAAGTGCCCTCTCATGCCTACTTGCTCCATGGACCCCTCAACCCGGGTCTCCTCTCACCTTGCTCTTTCTGTCTCATTACAGCTTCCGGGAAGAATCCTTCAGGTACCCGCCATTATTGATTCCGGGGCATGCAGCTGCTTCATGGACACTTCCTTCGCTGCCCAACACCGGATCTCCCTCCAGTCTAAATCCCAGGGACTGTCAGTTTACCTGGCGGATGGCTCCTCCATCCGTTCAGGCCCGGTTACGCAAGAGACCATCCCACTGCTCATGACCATCTCGGGCAACCATCAGGAACTTCTTTGCATGGACATTATTTCCTCTCCATTATCCCCTATAATCTTGGGCATGCAGTCCGGATTAAGGATGGGGATGAGTGGAAGACGGCCTTTCGGACACGGTATGGGCATTACGAGTATCTCGTGATGCCCTTCGGCCTGTGCAATGCTCCCGCAACCTTTCAATACTTCATTAACGACGTACTCCGGACTTCCTGGACTTGTTTGCCGTGGTATATCTGGACGATATCTTGATTTTCTCCCCCTCTTTAGAGACCCATCGCAGACACGTCAAGGAGGTCCTGGGACGGCTCCGTATCCACGGTCTGTATGCCAAGGCAGAGAAATGCCAGTTTGAACAGGAGAGTATCCCCTTCCTTGGGCTAATCATCTCAAGTACAGGCATCAAAATGGACCCCCAGAAGATCTCTGCCATCTTGGAATGGCCCACTCCGGCAGACAAAAAGGGCATCCAACGGTTCATTGGCTTTGCCAATTTTTACCGTAAATTTATCAGGGGGTTCTCCGCCATTGTGGCGCCTATCACCCAACTGACCAAACAAGGGACCCGGTTCCGATGGTCTTCCGAGGCCCAGGGGGCCTTTGATGCCCTTAAAACTCTGTTTACCTCGGCACCCATCCTCAGGCATCCGGACTCCTCTCTACCCTTCACCTTGGAGGTTGATGCCTCCGAGATCGCGGTGGGTGCCATCCTATCCCAGAGACAGTGGGACAAGTCTCTGCTGCACCCGGTCGCCTTCTTCTCCCGCAAGTTGTCCTCGGCCGAGAGGAACTATGATGTGGGCGACCGAGAACTACTGGCGATCAAGGCCGCCCTAGAAGAATGGCGATACCTCCTGGAGGGGGCCTCTCACCCCATTCTAATACTCACCGACCATAAGAATCTGGAATATTTGAAGTCAGCTAAGAGACTGAAACCCAGACAAGCCAGATGGGCACTTTTCTTTTCCCGATTCACTTTCCATGTGACATACCGGCCCGGATCCAAGAATGTCAAACCAGATGCTCTGTCTAGGATGTACCACAAGCACCAGGAAGAAGATCCCCCTGACACTATTCTGGCCCCTGGAAACTTTCTCCTTCTTCAAGAGGACTTACTGTCCCAATTCAAACGTGCCTCAGCAGGGCAAAGGCCCACTTCCGAAACCCAGCTACAGGAGAAGGATGGACTATTCTGGTACGGGGACAAGATCTACACCCCGGAACAGCTCCGGGTAACAACTATGGAGCTGTGCCATGACCACGCCCTGGCTGGTCACTTCGGTGTCGCTAAGACCACCGACTTGGTACAGCGTACCTTCTGGTGGCCGCAACTACGGGCTGACTGTAAAAAATTTGTGGACACTTGCCCCACCTGCATCCGGAACAAGAATCCCAAAACCAGGGCCTGGGGTCTCCTTAAACCCCTGTCTGTCCCAGATCGTCCCTGGAGGATGATCTCCCTAGATTTTATTGTGGAGTTACCCCCAGCAGAAGGCCACACGACGATCTTTGTGATCGTCGATCGGTTATCCAAAATGGCTCACTTCATCCCCATGAAGGGCACCCCCTCAGCTCCAGAGACGGCACGGGCCTTTATTAGGGAAATTGTCCGCCTTCATGGGGTCCCGGCTAACATCGTCTCGGATCGAGGGGTGCAATTCACCTCTCGATTCTGGAGGTCCCTGTGCCAGTCCTTGGATATCGAACTCTCTCTCTCCTCTGCGTACCACCCTCAGTCCAATGGGCAGACGGAGCGGACTAATCAGACCCTGGAGCAGTACTTGCGCTGCTTTTCCTCCTTCGCCCAAGATGACTGGATCTCCCTTCTGCCCCTGGCAGAGTTCGCATATAACAACGCCACCCACTCCGCCACCAAACAGACTCCTTTTTTCGCCAACTATGGGTACCACCCGGCATTTCTGCCGAATTCACTTCCTGACTGCACTGTGCCAGCAGTCCAAGAGCGAATCCAGTTCTTTTCCACCAACAACCAACTTCTTCAGGAGACCATGACTAGGACCCAGGAGTACAACAAAACCGTATTTGACAAAAAAAGACGGGGGGAACTGGTGCTTGCCCCGGGCGAAACTGTATGGCTATCTACCTCTAACCTAAAACTGGCTTGCCCTTCACGGAAACTGGGCCCCAAGTTCTTGGGCCCCTTCCCGGTCAAGAGGAGGATCAACGAGGTGGCTTATGAATTAGAACTTCCAGATTCTTTGAAGATTCACCCGGTCTTCCATGTGTCATTACTGAAGCCCTCGGTTAGTAACCCTTTCCCCAACCGGAGAGCCATCCCTCCTGATCCAGTCATGGTGGACGGGGAAGAGGAGTCCGAGGTGGAAGCCATCCTTAATGTCAGAAGAAGGCAAAACCAGAACCAGTTCCTAATCAAGTGGAAGGGTTACGGCCCCGAGGAAAACTCCTGGGAGCCCGAGGAGAACATCCACGCTAAGAGTCTAGTCCAATCTTTTAAGAGAGCCCATCCTGAGAAATTTGCCCCGAGGGGCATCCGGAGGCTGCCCCTTAGGGGGGGGCAATGTCATGAGGGCTCCATCCGTGGCCAGCGACCTGATGATCCTGCCAGTAATCGGCGCCTCAGTATCTCTGGTTCCCGTTCTCGGCTGCCATTGCGCATGCGCGAGCGCGCGCGTGCACGCGCGCGCCCGCAGACGAGGGCGAGCGTGCGCGGACGGGTGCGCGCCTCCATTGGCGCCAGTGAGGCTATTTAAACCCTCCTGTGACTGACGGTCCCCGCTGTCTGCTCTACAACGTTCTGTGTCTGAAACCTGATCTGAAGACTGTTTACCTGTGTTTGACCCGGCTATCCTTGACCATCCGCTCTGTCCCTGTGTATCGACCTTGGCTTGTCTTTGACCATCCTATTGTTTGCTCCATCTGTACCTTGCTGCCAGCCTGATATCTGACCCGGCCTGTCTGACCATTCCAGAGCCAGCTTACCTGCTGTTCCAGCCTGCATACAGATCCAAGTCTGCCTGTTGTTCCAGTCTGCACACAGATACAAGTCTGCCTGTTGTTCCAGTCTGCACACAGATACAAGTCTGCCTGTTGTTCCAGTCTGCATACAGACCCAGCTTACCTGTTGTACCAGCCTGCATACAGATCCAAGTCTGCCTGTTGTTCCAGTCTGCATACAGATCCAGCTTACCTGTTGTTCCAGTCTGCATACAGATCCAGCTTACCTGTTGTTCCAGTCTGCACACAGTTCCAGCTTACCTGTTGTTCCAGTCTGCATACAGATCCAGCTTACCTGTTGTTCCAGTCTGCACACAGTTCCAGCTTACCTGTTGTTCCAGTCTGCATACAGATCCAGCTTACCTGTTGTTCCAGTCTGCATACAGATCCAGCTTACCTGTTGTTCCAGTCTGCATACAGATCCAGCTTACCTGTTGTTCCAGTCTGCATACAGATCCAGTCTGCCTGTTGTTCCAGTCTGCCTACAGCTACCTACTTACCTCATCCGCTGAGCTTATCCAGGAAGCTCTTGTACCGGTCTGACCATTCCTGCCAGGCACCTGTGCCCCTCCTGACTCCTGGTCCTACTGTCCCATCATCAGGGGACCGGCGAGCGGGAGCCGCAAGGGAGGCCCTTCTCTGCCAATCAGACTCATCACCACCAGGGAGCGTGACAAAATCTCAGAAAGAGGTTAAGTGGTTAATAAATACTGAGTTTTTATAATTTGATATATTTTTTTTTTTTTGTAGGAGGCAGCGCAATTGGTGGGTTTAGTTTGGCTACGTAAGAGGTTAATCGGCAACCGTGCGAATGAGGCCTTATACTTCCCTTAGCACCACCATAAACCCCGCCCACCTCAGCCCCCTCGCCCTATCCTCTCTCTGCTCTCCCTGAGCATCACTCGCCTGGCTGACAACTTGCAATGAAAGAGGCGGGGCCCAGTTGACATCAGAGCTTGTAAACAGCCCTGGAGAGCTACTGAGTGAAACGAAACTGCAAGAGACAGAAACTCACACAATGAGCAAACCGGTCAGAAAGGAGACACACATAGAAGAGGCAGAGAGTTATTTTGGATGCGGTCGTCCCCAGGCAACGTGAGCCTCCTGTCTTCTTTGGTAAGAATTCATTGTCCGATCCTTTAAATATGTGTTATAAGCTTTGTTGCTTTCTGCAGGGACAATACAGCAGTCCTTGCGTCCCTTTACACCGGGGGACAGCCCCCGGGCTTGACAGCTGGTCACCAGAAACTTCCCCCTTTTTTTTCTTTTATGCAGCCGTCTTAAAAGAACAATACATATGGATTACAAACTCATATAAAAACAAGTTAAAATAATTTAAAAAAATATATGTCAAGGGTGACGAGCTATCTTTATGATTCCGAGGAAAGGTTGAAGGTCTGTTCACCTTCAAAACACCTTTTTTACTTTTTTTTTTTTTTTTTTTTTTACCAGCTGGGGCAACTGTTTTAACTATTTAATAATCTTTACTAATTCTTTATTGAAGCGGGACGGTACCTGAGAAAAATAAAAATTAAAAGCCAGCAGCTACAGCAGCTGCTGACTTTTAATAAATGGACACTTACCTGTCACAGGTTCCAGCGATGTGGGCAGCAGTGGCCGATCACTCGATCGGCTCTCTGCTGCTGCCGGCGCCATTCTCGGTGAGGGAATCAGGAAGTGGCTTCACTTCCTGGTTCCCTACTGCGCAGCGCAATGAGAATCGTCAGCGCTGTCTGCCGGGACACACGTGTGTCCCGGCAGACAGCGCGCCAGGACAGGAAGTGGCGTAAACTCCCGTGGGAGTTTATGCCCGGAATTGGGTGCAGATACCTGTCTTAGAATTGGGTGCAGATACCTGTCCCCCCCCCCTCCCCCCTGAAAGGTGCCAAATGTGACACCGGAGGGGGGGAGGGTTCCGAAAAGCGGAAGTTCCACTTTAGGGTGGAATCCCGCTTTAAGTACCATAAGTAATCTTATGGCCCCTTTCACACGAGGCGGACTCCGCTTCCACGGAGCCCGCCTCTGTCCGCCGGCTCAGCGGGAGATCTCTCTGTTGATCTCCGCTGAGCCGGCGGATGACAGGTCCCTCTCTGCTCACTGAGCGGGGAGGGGCTTGCGAGGGCCGCTGGTCTCTATGGAGAGATTGGATGAAAACGGACAGCGTGTCCGTTTTCATCAGATCTCACCCGATCCGATCCGCCAGCGATGGATCTGGACGTAGAGCCATACGTCTGCTTTTGGCAGATCGGACCGGGTCGGATGTCAGCGGACATGTCACCGCTGACATCCGGCGCTCCATAGACTAACATGGAGCGCCCGTTCAGATCAGCCGTCAAAACAGACAGGCGGATCTGAGCGGTCCGTCCATGTGAAAGGGGCCTAAAGCTTAAAGGGGTTGTAAAGGTAAAAGTTTTTTCACCTTAATGCAGTTAGAGTGATACAGTTAGCGGCTAAGGCCGCCGGCTGTATCACGGGAGCACGCCCGCAAGCACTCCACACTATGCGAGGGAGCTCGCATGAAGTTGTGGAGTCCTTGCGGGGGGGGGGGGGCCGAGACAGCCGCCGGGGGACCCCAGAAGACCAGGTTGGGGGCCACTCTGTGCAAAACGAGCTGCACAGTGGAGGTAAGTATAGCATGTTTGTTATTTTAAAAAAGTAGTGACCCTTTAACTCCTGGCAAATGCCCAAATACACATAAAATACATACACTCAACAGCCACTTTATTAGGCACACCTTTTCAGTACCGGGTTGGACCTCCTTTTGCCTTCAGAATTGCCTTCAGAATTGCCTTCAGAATTGCCTTCATTCTTCATGGCATAGATTCAACAAGGTGTTGGAAAAGTTCCTCAGAGATTTCGATCCATAGTAACATGATGGCATCACGTAGTTGCTGCAGATTTGTCGGCTGCTCATCCATGATGTAAATTTCCTGTTCCACCACATCCCAAAGGTGCTCTATAGCAGTGGTCGTCAACTCCTGTCCTCAGGGCCCACTAACATGCCAGGTCTGCAAGATAACTGAAATACATCACAGGTGATATCATTTGCTGCTCAGTGATTGCAGTATTCTAGTCTGCATCTCCCCCAAGGTAATACATAAAACCTGGCCTGTTAGTGGGCCCTGAGGACAGGGTTGATGACCACTGCGCTATAGGATGAGATCTGGTGAGTGTGGTGCTCTATAGGATAAGATGTGGTGAGTGTGGTGCTCTATAGGATGAGATCTGGTGAGTGTGGTGCTCTATAGGATGAGATCTGGTGAGTGTGGTGCTCTATTGGATGAGATCTGGTGAGTGTGGTGCTCTATTGGATGAGATGTGGTGAGTGTGGAGGCCATTGGAGTAGAGTGACCTCATTGTCCAGCGGTGAGATGATTGGAGCTTTGTGACATGGTGCATTATCCTGCTGGAAGGAGCCATCAGAAGATGGGACACTGTAGTCATAAAGGGATGGACATGGTCAGCAACACTACTCAGGTAGGCCGTGGGGTTTAAACGATGCCCAATTGGTACTAAGGGGCCCAAAGAAAATATCCCCCCCACACCATTATGCCCCGTACACACGGTCGGACTTTCCGACAGAAAATGTGCGATCGGAGCGTGTTGTCGGAATTTGCGACCGTGTGTAGGCTTCATCTGACATTTTCCATCAGAATTTCCGACACACAAAGTTTGAGATCTGGATCTAAAATTTTCCGACAACAAAATCCGATTGCGTAAATTCCGATCGTGTGTAGACCATTCTGACGCACAAAGTGCCACGCATGCTCAGAATAAATTACGAGACGGAAGCTATTGGCTACTGGCTATTGAACTTCCTCTTTATAGTCCCATCGTACGTTTTCGGAATTTCCAACAACTTTGTGTGACTGTGTGTATGCAAGACAAGTTTGAGCCAACATCCCTCAGTTTCCTGTTCTTAGCTGACAGGAGTGGCACCCGGTGTGGTCCTCTGCTGCTGTAGCCCATCTGCTTCAAGGTTCGATGTGTTGTGTGTTCAGAGAGGGTATTCTGCACACCTTGGGTGTAACAAGTAGATATTTGAGCTACTGTTGCCTTTCTATCATCTCCAACCAGTCTGCCCATTCTCCTCTGACATCAACAAGGCCTTTTTTCTCCACACAACAGCCGCTCACTGGATATTTTCTCTTTTTCCGACCATTCTCTGTAACCCTAGAATGGTTGCATGTGAAAATCTCTGGCACCAACAACCATGCCACGTTCAAAGTCACTTAAATCCCCTTTCTTCCTCATTCTGATGTTCGGTTTGAACTTCGGCAAGTCGTCTTTACCACATCTAGATGCCTAAATGCATTGAGTTGCTGCCATGTGATTGGCTGATTGGCAATTTGTGTTACCAAGTAATTGAACTGGTGTACCTAATATAGTGGCCGGTGAGTGTATATGGATGTTGTTTTACCGAACAAAAGATTTGTATTTTCGTCCTGGGATTTGTTCAGCTCCATCGCACACCCCTGTGTTTTATTTTATTGTTTTGCTGTAGATAAAGAGGACCTCCCCCCCTCCCTTCCCCCATCCCTAATCTGTAAACCTGTATACATGAATAGGGGAGAAAGAAAACAATCACACTGTATCCTGTGACTTTTTCTTCATACTTTCCTATTGTGCAGCCTGGGTCCCCATTGGCACACTGCCATTTAAAAAAAGTCATGAGATGATGACGTCATGCATGATGATGTCGTGTCATAACCCTGTGCAGACAGGCTTATGGCACCACCGCCTTCAAGAAAACCAGGAAGTAGAAGGAACAAAATGTAAGTAAAAAAAAAAAAAATGTACAGGCGATTTCACTTCAACATGCAGAGATGAATGCTGATGTGAGATTTAGGCCTCATACGCACAGACGTTTTAACAGTGGCTTTTTTGAGCTTTTTTTGCTGCTTAAGAAGGCAACTCCATGTTATTCAATGGGCTCATACACACTATGGCGTTTTTGAGCTGTAACAGGCATGGTCGTTTTTAAGCTCCAAAAAAAACCAAGGACCAGCGCCTTCAGAGACTCCAGCGTTAGAGCTGTTTTGACGCTGACGCGGAAAAAAAGCTCAAAAACGCTCAAAAAACGCGCATTAACGCTATACCGACGTTTTTTAGCGTCAGCGTTTTTAAGCTGTAAAAATGTTTATGTGGGTAATTTGAGAATGGAAAATAGCAGAGGGATGTTCTTTTAAAAAAAAAACGTGCCTTAGCCTTATCGCTTAAAAACTACGTTAAACGCGCATTGACGCCACAGCAAAACGCTAATAAAATTGCGTTTTTAAAGCTGATTTTTTCCAGGCATTGTTCCTAGCTTTACAGCCCGTTTTTTAAAACGTCTGTGTGTATGAGGCCTTAGAGAAAGGAAGGGGTCCACTTTAGGGTTAAACTTATAGGACTTGTCCCTTTCCTAGTCTGTGACTGAACAGTGAAAGGAGAAGTAGCAGACTGATAAGCTCATCTCTCTGTTACTTTGCTTTCTCCTATTGGCATGCTTCTTATTGGAGCATAAGGGGAACAGCACGCACCAGCTCTACTGGTACAGGTTTCAATTAACCACTTGACATCTGCGTTATGGCCGAATGACGGCCACAGCGCGGATCTCAATTCCCAGGAGGCCGTCATATGACGTCCTCCCCTGTGCACGCTCCCTGCGCGTGCCCTGTAGGGCGTGCGTGGGGCGCGATGTGATCACCGAGTCACTGAGACTCGGGTGATCAGCGTTCCGAGTAAGGGGCGGGTCTTGGCCCCTTACCATGTGATCAGCTATCAGCCAATGACAGCTGATCACATGATAAAAACAAAAGCTCGGTGATCGTTTTTTTTTTCTCCTCACGCTGATAGCGGAGGAGGAAAAAAAAAGCCGATCATCGGCTTATCTTAAAGGGACATAGGTCCCACCTTGCAATGCCCACCAGTGCCACCTATCAATGCCCACCAGTGCCACCTGTCAATGCCCACCAGTGCTGCCAATCAGTGCCACCTAAAAGTGCTGCCTACCAGTGTAACCCATCAGTGCCAATCACTGCCACCCATCAGTGCCCATCACTGCCACCTCATCGGTGCCCGTCACTGCCGCCTCATCAGCGTACATCAATGACGGACAAAAATTACCCATTTTATATTTTTATAACTAATTTAAAAAAAAAAGACATTTTTTTTTTTTAAATTCAGTATTTTTAAAAAATTTTAACAAAAAAAAAAAATTGCAGAGGTGATCAAATACCACCAAAAGAAAGCTCTATTTGGGGGGAAAAAATTATAAAAAATTCATTTGGGTACAGTGTTGTATGACCGCGCAATTGTCATTCAGTGCTGAAAGTTGAAAAATTGGTCTGGAAAGGAGGGGGGTTTAAGTGCCCAGTAAGCAAGTGGTTAATCAGCACAGAGCTGCAATAATGGGTGTATTTTTTTATCTGCCTGGAGTTCAGCATTTACTACCTCTACCTTTGTATTTGCCAGCATGTACAGTAACCTTAACTCCAACTAACAACCTAGATGGTGCAAAAGATGTAAAAAAAAGTATGCTTGTTGATCTCTTTTTTTTTTTTTATCAAGCATGAGCAGGGCCCTTCAGTGTCCTTTTGAGGAAGAGTATGATTCTTTAGACCAGTGGTCTCAAATCTGTGGCTCGGGGCCAGATGTGGCCCTCCGCTAGCATCTATCTGGCCCTTGGGGCACGATTTCATCCACTGACACCAATGAAGGGGCACAATTAATCCCAATAACACTAATGCCCCGTACACACGGTCGGAAATTCCGACGGAAAGCGTCCGATCGGACCATGTTGTCGGAAAATCCGGCCGTGTGTGGGCTCCATCGGACTTTTTCCGTCGGAACTTTCCGAAGGAAAAAATTTGAGATCCTGCTCTCAAATTTTCCAACAACAAAATCCGATCTGACTTTTTCCGATCGTGTGTAGAGAATTCCGACGGACAAAGTGCCACGCATGCTCAGATCACATTAGGAGACCAAACCTATTGGCTAATAGCCTCTACGTAATTCCGTCGTACGCAACGAACGTCACCACGTTCAGAATGATCGGATTTTCCGACAACTTTGTCCGACCGTGTGTATGCAACACCAGTGTCGGACAAAATCCGTCGGAAAAAGTCCGACGGATTTTGTGGTCGGAATTTCCGACCGCGTGTACGGGGCATAACAGTGGGGCCTAATGACATCATTGACGTGGCACAGTTCCTTCCAATGACAACAACAATGGAGCCCAATGACACCATTGATGGGGCACAATTCCTCCCAATGACATCAGCGACGGGGCACATTTCCTCTTTGACACCAAAGTGAGGGCATTGTTTACTCCCACTAATGCCAGGGCATTTTCTGCTCCCGATGGTCCCAGCTAGGCCCCCATAAAGCCTGAAGGACAATAAACTGGCACTTTGTTTAGAAAGTTTGGAGAACCCTGCTTTAGACCTTGGTGCTGGGTGGCTGAATTCTCTTTAGTATCTAGTCCAGCCTTTCGCAACCTTTTAACCCTGGAGGAACCCCAAAAACAATTTTTCAGACCTCGAGGAACCCTTACTAAAGCCAATTTATCAGGGGTCAATAGGAACAATGCCCCTTATACTGGTGGCCAATAGGAATAATGTCCCCCTTAAAGTGGTGCTCAGAATGCCACCCTTAAAGACAGCTAAAAACATATTTGGTGTCAGGCTGCTGGCTTTGCTAAATGATGCTGAACCTCGAACTCTGTAGGCACCATCCAAAAGGTGGTCCATCAGCCACAGCTCAAGGAACCCCTAGCAACCTCTGGAGGAACCCCAGGGTTCCATGGAACCCTGGTTGAGAATGGCTGATCTAGTCAATGTGAACTTAAAAGTCCTAATGGTCCATGCTAGGGGGACTTGTGGTTTTAGTATACTGTATTTCATTATAATCAGTTCTACTTTTCTGATTGCTCATTTATACTGTTGTTGAAGGCCTAGCCATGGGACAGTTTGCACCATTGGTTCCACCGGATGTGACGCCGCTTCTAGCAACTTTGGAGCTCCGCCTGGCATGCTCCAAGTGCAGCAAGAGGCTTTATGAGATCACCTACACCTATACCCCTGTCCGACACATCTGCAATGCCAACCTGCTTCTTTCAAGGTCAAACAATGCTAATGAAGTCAATGAATGGCACGAGGTAAGGCGTCGCCCCGCTTATCCAGTGCCAGCACGTTATGCCATCTGCAGGCACTTCCGGCCCACCAAGGGTTGCATCCGTCACTACCAAAAATGCAGTTTTGCTTGGACTGAGGAAGAAGTTCATATCTGGTCTTTTGAGAAGCGCCATAATCTAGAGAGGAGCCACCTGCACTCAATCCTACTAAATAAGCCCGTTGCGGGTGCTAGCCTCAAGGAGCTTAGTAGCTGGCAAGATATCTTAGGTGAGTTTGGAGGACGCTTTCAGTATATCTGTGAACAGTGTTTCTATCAAAGTCCTCGGAAGGTCACTCTTACCAGCTTATGCCAATCCCACCCTCGCCCAGTGCCTCTTCTCGCTCACATCGTTACCGACAATGACAGGAAACAATGCAACGCCATCCGACCTGTTCCTTATGTGCCCCATGTTCAACTGTGTGCCCACAGCTCCAGGGGTCTCCTGTGTCGAGAGGAAATTGGGCACTGCCCCAAAGCGCACAGCGAGGTTGAGCTTGCGGTGTGGAAAATAGAGATGAGATACGGCCTCAGCCGGAGCCTTATACAGGAGGATGGCGGAGAGGACGTAGGTTTCTACTGCCGCCTCTGCTTGGTTAGGGCGAGCACCCAAGAAAGTTTTGAAGCACACTGCTCTTCACTGGAACACGAGCGCATGCTGAAGGCAGATTCGTCGCCAGTGTGGAATCACCGTGACCCGCCAGATGGCATGAAAAGATTCCTTCTCTGTGAAAAGTAAGTACACCCAAAACTGATCGATCATTGTTTGCTCGATTTCCAAGTGTAAAATATGTTCAAATCAAGAAAGCAGCCTAGGGTGACAACCATGGTTCCCTCCAAAGATACACTATGGTGAATGAGTGGGATTTCCTCCTAGGACTAGAAGTGTGTTGTCTACAGGATTACCAGGTAAAATTATGAACATAAAGGTCTGGAAAAAAAGGAAATGAATCTACCCAGCACATCTAAGAACTGGTAAGCTGCAATATATTAAAGTGTATCTAACCCAAAAACAAAATATATTGCAACTTACCAGTCCTTAGATGTAGTGACTACCGTATATACTCGAGTATAAGCCAACCCGAATATAAGCCGAGGCACCTAATTTTACCATAAACAACTGGGAAAACGTATTGACTCGAGTATAAGCCTAGGGTGAGAAATGCGCAGCTACTGTTAAGCCCCATACACACGGTCGGACAATCCGCGGACCAGGTCCGTCGGACCATGTCCGTCATACTTTGTCTGATGTTGGTTTTGCGTACACACGGTCGGACAAAGTTGTCGGAAAATCCGATCATTCTGAACGTGGTGACGTTTGTTGCCTACGACGGGACTACGTAGAGGCTAGTAGCCAATAGCTTTGGTCTTGTAATGTGATCTGAGCATGCGTAGCACTTTGTCCGGTCGGACAACCGTACACACGATCGGGTTTGGTGTGATCGGACCGGGTTGACGGCAAATCTTTCCAGCAGGAGATAAGACTTTGTCCGTCGGACAAACCGACGAACACTGTCCGATGGTGCATACACACGGTCTGATTTTTCAACAACCTTGTCCGATCGGACAGAATCCATGAAAAAGTCCGACCGTGTGTATGGGGCTTAAGTGGAAAAAAGGGTCAACAATGCCCATTTGCAGCCTCACTGTGCCCATTTGCAGCCTCACTGTGCCCATTTGCAGCCATAGGTCCCCCAAACTTCAAACTTGGTAGTTAAGGGTTCCCAAATGCCCCCTAGCTGCAGACAAAATTTGGGGTCTCTGGACCCAAAAGGGTCCCGAAATGCCATTGCTGACCGAATTTGGGGCCCTGTATCTCCGGGGTCACTTGGTGCTAAGAACCCCATATTTGGATATGTAGTAGTGCTAGTTCTACTGGGTTTGAATACCAGATTTGGGGTTCCTAGCACCAAGTGATATGGGGCCCAAAGTCGGGTCAGAAAATGTCAAGCACTTTTCTGTAGCAGAGAATGACATTTTCCGAACAGACTTTGGGGCCCTATATCTCAGGGCAACTTGGTGCTAGGAACCCCATCAAAATTTGGGGTCTCTGGACCCAAAGGGTCTCAAAATGACATTGCTGCAGATGGACACAGTTGACCGAATTTGGGGCCCCGTATCTTGGGGTCACTTGGTGCTAAGAACCCCATCTTTGGATATGTTGTAGTGCTGGGGTTCCTAGCACCGAGTGGCCCCGAGATACGGGGGCCCCAAAGTCGGGTCGGAAAATGTCATTCTCTGCTGCAGAAAAGTTCTTGACTCCAGTATAAGGCGAGGGGGGCATTTTCAGCACAAAAAAATGTGCTGAAAAACTCGGCTTATACTCGAGCATATACGGTACATAGTTTTTTTTAGGCTTTTTTTTCTTTATTTTTAGATGGAAATCCTGGCAGTAACATACTTCCTGCCCTAGGAGAACAAAACTTACTCAACTTTATGTATCAGGAGAACAGAAACATAGCATTGAGGGGCGTGGTTCTGTAGTTCCCATGGAACATTTCATTTGAAAGCCAGCACAAGCAGAGAGCACAGGAAGTTATCATCTCACAAAATTTATGATACCTGAATTTATCAGACAGATACACCATATTACCAAAAGTATTGGGACACCTACCTTTACACGCACATAAACTTTAACCGCTTGCCGACCGCCTCACGCAGATATACTGCAGCAGAAGGGCTCCTACAGGCAGAATCACGTACCTGTACGTTGCCCTTTAAAAGGCGGTGCCGCGGCAAGCTCCATGAGTCGGGTCGCGGGTCCTGCGGACTCGATCGCCACGGGATACCCGCGATCGCCTCACGGAGAGGAAGAACGGGGAGATGCTAATGTAAACAAGCATCTCCCCGTTCTGCCTAGTGACAGTGTCACTGATCTCTGCTCCCTGCGATCGGAGCAGAGATCAGTGACGTGTCACACACAGCCACGCCCCCCTACAGTTAGAAACACGCTCCTAGGACACACTTAACCCCCTACACTGCCACCTAGTGGTTAACCCCTTCACTGCCAGTGTCATTTACACAGGAATCAGTTCATTTGTATAGCACTGATTGCTGTATAAATGACAATGGTCCCAAAATTGTGTCAAAAATGTCCGATGTGTCCGCCATAATGTCGCAGTCACGATAAAAATCGCTGATCGCCACCATTATAAATAAAAATTAGTAATAAAAATGCCATAAAACTATCTCCTATTTTGTAAACACTATAACTTTTGCGCAAACTGATCAATAATCACTTATTGTGATTTTTTTTACCAAAAATATAAGAATAATAATACGTATCGGCCTAAACTGATGAAAAAAAATGTTTTGGGGGATATTTATTAGAGCAAAAAGGTAAAAATAATGCGTTTTTTTTCAAAATTGACGCTCTTTTTTTGTTTATACCGCAAAAAAAAAAAAAAAAAAAAAAAACCGCAAAAAGAAACAAAAAAAAAAACGCAGGGGTGATGCCCTGGGGAAAGGGGGGCCGTGCGGCCCCCCCACCCCAAAGCACCTTGTCCCCATGTTGATGAGGACAAGGGCCTCTTCCCGACAACCCTGGCCATTGGTTGTCGGGGTCTGCGGGCGGGGGGCTTATCGGAATCTGGGAGCCCCCTTTTATAAGGGGGCCCTCAGATCCCGGCCCCCCACCCTATGTGAATGAGTATGGGGTACGATGTACCCCTACCCATTCACCTAAGGTGTAAAATGTAAAGTAAAAAAACACACACACTTTTGAAAAAATATTTTATTGCACTGCTCCGGGGGTCTTCTTCCGTCTTGGGGTCTTCTCGCCGGACTCCTCCGCCATTTACCTAGCTCTTTTACCGAGCGGAGAAGTCCGGCTACCTTCTTCGTCGTCGCCGCCGTCGTCTGGGGTCTCGATCCGCCTTCGGGGGGTCTTCCGGGGTCTCTTCTGTTCTTGCGGCGGTCGTCGTTTTCCGCACCGCCGGCGCTTCTTCTTCTTCTTCTTCTTCTTCTTCTTCTTCTCTTCTTCTTCTTCTTCTTCTTCCTCCGATGTTGACCCGTCGCTCTCTCTGGCCGGAATGGCAGAGCCGCGCTGTGCTGGGACTTATATAGGGACATGGGGACAGGGTCACATGCTCATGTCACATGGTGACCCCGCCCCCTGTGATGTCACAGTCCCAGCATCCTCCGGGACTGTGACATCACAAGGGGGTGGGGTCACCATGTGACATGAGCATGTGACCCTGTCCCCATGTCCCTATATAAGTCCCAGCACAGCGCGGCTCTGCCATTCCGGCCAGAGAGAGCGACGGGTCAACATCGGAAGAAGAAGAAGAAGAGGCGCCGGCGGTGCAGAAAACGACGACCGCCGCAAGAACAGAAGAGACCCCGGAAGACCCCCGAAGGCGGATCGAGACCCCAGACGACGGCGGCGACGCAGTGCCGAATCGCAAAAAGTGCTTTGGTCAGGAAGGGGGGTAAATTCTTCTGGGGCTGAAGCGGTTAATGGCATCCCAGGCTTAGTCCGTAGGGTTCAATATTGAGTTGGCCCACCCTTTGTTTCAATTATTTTTATTCAATTATTATACACATAAAAATATTCCATTTCAATTCATTTCAAAACCATATAAGCATATACAAAACATTCATAATAAACAAAACATAAAACACAATCGACACAAACATAGATCTATCTCATAATATACTCCAACATGTTAGATATATTCCACCGTCTCCCACCGTCTAGTCCCCCCCCCCCCCATAAAAAAAAAACACACAAAGGTCCTTTATCCTTTTTATTGATTTACTTTTTATTGATTTATGAGGAGGAAAAATTCTCAACTTTTGACCACCTGTTGGAAATTCCTCCTTAAAGTGCCTATTTCCATGAGGAAAAAACAAAAAACTTTATAAAACCCTCACCCATTGGCCTTCCCTTTGCAGCTATAATAGCTTTGACTCTTCTGAGAAGGCTGTCCACAAGGTTTAGGAGTGTGTCTATGGCAATGTTTGACTTTATGGACTTTGCTTTGTGCACTGGTCCAAAACATTTGGTGTGGGGTTGTTTTTCAGGGGTTGGGTTTGGCCCCTTAGTTCCAGTGAAGGAAACTCTTAAGGCGTCAGCATACCAAGACATTTTGGGCATTTTCATGCTTCCAACTTTGTGGGAACAGTTTGGGGATGTCCCCTTCCTGTTCCAACATGACTGCGCACCAGTGCGCAAAAAAGGTCCATAAAGACATGGATGAGCGAGTTTGGGGTGGAGGAGCTTGACTGGCTTGCACAGAATCCTGACCTCAACCCAATAGAACGCCTTTAGGATGAATTTGACTGGAGACTGCGAGCCAGGCCTTCTCGTTTACATCAGTGCCTGACCTCACAAATGTGCTTCTGGAAGAATGGTCAAACATTCCCATAGACACACTCCTAAGCCTTATGGACAGCCTTCCCAGAAGATTTGAAGCTGTTATAGCTGCAAAAGGGGGGGGGGGGGGGCAACTCAATATTGAACCCTACGGACTAAAGCCCCATACACACGGTAGGATTTTCCGATGGATTCTGTCCTATCTGACAATGTTGTGGGAAAATCAGACCGTGTGTAGGCACCATCGGACAGTTTCCATCAGATTGTCTGACGGACAAAGTCCTATCTCCTGCTGGATAGATTTTTTGACAACAAAGTCCGATCACACCAAATCCGATCGTGTGTAGCGAATTCCGACGGACAAAGTGCCAGGCATGCTCAGATCACATTACAAGACCAAAGCTATTGGCTACTAGCCTCTACGTAGTCCCGTCGTAGGCAACAAACGTCACCACGTTCAGAATGATCGGATTTTCCGACAACTTTGTCCGACCGTGTGTACGCAAAACCAACATCAGACAAAGTATGATGGACATGGTCTGACGGACCTGGTCCTCGGATAATCCGCGCGTGTGTATGGGGCTTAAGACTGGGATGCCATTAAAGTTAATGTGCGTGTAAAGGCCGGCGTCCCAATACTTTTGGGAGAGCACTTCTCCTAGGGGTTTTACCGATGCGGGGAGAAGCCACGAGCGCCATTGGGGGACCTCAGAAGATGATGATCAGGGCCACACTGTGCAAAACGAACTGCACAGTGGAGGTAAGTATGATATGTTTGTTATTTACAACCCCCTTAAATGCACACTGATGCATTTTTGCTGTGATTTTACCTAGCTAAAGTGCAATAAAAATATTTCCTATGCGACTCTTCACGTCAGTGTGCTGCGGGTGCGGTGCGTTTTAAAAAAGCCCTGCATGCTGCATATGTGGTGTGCTTCTTAAAAGTGCACCAAAAACACACATTCCCCCATTGAAATGAATGGAAAATGTACCACGGTTTCGTTTTTGGTGTATTGCTTTGTAGTAACTACTCTTTTATCTTACTAATGTGCATATAACATGCTATGTATCTGAGTTTATAAGTAATTTTTGTCCTGACTAATTTTTTTTTTATAAAGCCCATCACAGTGCATCTATGGGGAGGGTTGTGGGAATGCCCACAGCCAGGAAGAACTGGAGGAATGGATCCTAAGGGTGAAAGTAAGCAGACGGAACAGGCAGGTGGTAGAGGAAGAAGGTCTGCTATCTTACCGGGACCGACTACTACACGAATGTCAGCACAGCAGTATTGACATGCCGGTGGTAAGTAAACACATAAGGAGGTGGTCTTCTATGATCTCTTCATCTTACTACAAAGGGATGCTAAACATTATACAGTATAACCTTGGATTGCGAGTAACACGGTTTACGAGTGTTTCACAATACCACCTATTTTTTTTCCCCTAAATCCTGACTCGATTTGCGAATGCTGTCTCGCAAGATGAGCAGGATTCAAGCCTCTGGGGTGTGCAGTACCGCATGTGGCCAGAGGTGCGGGGGCGCCAGTGACGCTCGGAGACACTTGATTCCCAAGTGTTTCCGAGTGCCTCCGGCCCCCCCCCCGCACCTCTGGCCACATGCGGTACTGCATACACCAGCAGTGGCACTGGAATGCATTATCTGAGTTTCCATAGATTCCTTGTCAGAAACCATGAAATCAGACTGAGACAGAAGTACAGTTATATCACACTTGTTTAATAATAAAAGTAAAAAGAACAAACGTAGTCAAAACATATCCAGAGTTCAGTAACCGGAATGGATAGTCAGCCAAGCCAGAAGTCAGGGATCAAAGTAGTGGAACAGCAAGCAGGATCTGGAGCCAGAAGGGATGTCAGCAAAGCAAGTCTTTACAGGCATGCAGGAGATTGTCTCTTGTTATACTGACCAAGGCGAAGGCAGAGGTCCTCTGGACTGGACTGCCTAAGTAGGCAGGACTGACGAGCAGGATATCATCAACAGCTGAGTAACTGTGGAGAGATAGGAGCTGGCAATTAGCCAACAGCTGAGCAGCCAGCCCTGACATTCCTAGGGGGAAACTCGCTTTGATATACGAGTGTTTTCGATTACAAGCATTCTTCTGGAACTAATTATGCTCGTAATCCAAGGTACTACTGTATTCACTCATGTCTTGGTGGCCAAAGCTTCCTTTCTTAACCAATTAAAGGATCAGTCTACCCAACCAAAGCTCAGCTTTTAGTTTTTCGTAGATGGTGGATAAGTTAAAGTACAACTAGAGGAAAAACTTTTTATTTGGTTTTGGGCATAGTGAAGAGGGATTTGAACACCTGTCAGTTTGTATTATGCCCCGTACACACGGTCGGATTTTCCGACGGAAAATGTCCTATCGGACCATGTTGTCGGAAATTCCGACCATGTGTAGGCTCCATCGGACTTTTTCCATTGGAATTTCCAAAGGAAAAAGTTTTATCTCCTGCTCTCAAATTTTCCGACAACAAAATCCACCCGTGTGTGGGCTCCATCTGACTTTTTCCGTCGGACTTTCAGATGGAAAAAATTTGAGACCCTGCTCTCAAATTTTCCGACAACAAAGTCCGATCGGACTTTTTTCGATTGTGTGTAGCGAATTCCGACGGACAAAGTGCCACGCATGCTCAGATCACATTACAAGACCAAAGCTATTGGCTGCTAGCCTCTATGTAGTCCCGTCGTACGCAACGAACGTCACCACGTTCAGAATGATCGGATTTTCCGACAACTTTGTCCGACCGTGTGTATGCAACACCAGTGTCGGACAAAATCCGTCGGAAAAAATCCGACGGATTTTGTGGTCGGAATTTCCGACCGTGTGTACGGGGCATAACTCTCTGTCCCCCACATTAGGGAGATTCACCTCTCTCTTTGTCCTGTTTGCCATTATCATTGAAAGTGAATGTAAAGGAAAATTTAGACATTTTGGGTTGTCCCAAGACCACCGTGCCGTTCTTCGTATGTACAAGTTTAAAGTTTAAGCTTAAAAGGAGTTTACTACTGCTTTAAAGTGGTTGTAAACCCTTTTTGGTGACTTTTACCTATAGGTAGAGGAAATATCTCCTAAAAGTGCGGCGTTTAGGAGATATTTCACTTGTAGTGCGCCAATGTCGTCATTGGCGCATGCGCTGTGAAGAAACGGACCACCGGCGGGTTCTTCCCCCTTCGTGTGCCGTGACGTCACACCACTCCAGCCAGTCACAGAGCCGGAGTCCGTGGCCCCGGAAGGAAGAGGGCGAAGATGGATGCGGCCTGCACAGGGGACAGCGCAGGCTTCGTTTTCAGGTAAGTGTCATATAATGGGCTAGTATGCCCATTATGCTTTTCATTTGCAGGCCTTGCGGGAGAGAAAGAGGAAGTAAAACCCAGCGCGGTTTACTTTGTCTTTAACTGGCATTTACTCATAGCATTTACTTATACCAATAATATAAATCAGCTTGAGGCATGAACACACTGAGCTTTGTTTGTCGATGTGGGCAATTAGAGAATATATTTTGCAAACTTAAAGCATGAAGAATATTGACACAGGCAGCTTGCTTCGGGTGTGTGTTTCAGTGCACAGCCTCTGTCTGCAGAATACTTGGCACAGTGTAAAGCCAGGCTTTAGATTATGGCTGGCTATACATGCAGACCAGACAATGACCAATCATGTCAAACATTCATGTTTATTTAATAGAGGAGGGAAGGGGGGATTAAATGGTCAGCATATTATGGGCAGTCTCGAGGCACCCTCCAAAATTATGGGCAGTCTGGAGCCCTTATGCCACGTACACACGAGCGGACTAGGTCCGACGGTCTTTCCGACGGACTTTCGACGGAGTTCCGACGAACTTTCCGAATGAACAGACTTGGCCACACACAATCACACTAAAGTCCGACAGATTTGAATAAGGAAGTTCGTAGCCAGTAGCCAATAGCTGCCCTAGCGTCGTTGTTTGTCCGCCGGACTAGAACACAGACGAGCAGATTTTTCGATAGGAACTGGGAGTTCCAGCGGAAAAATTTGAAGCATCTTCTATTTCTAAAGTCTGTCGGATTTTTCGACAGCAAAAGTCTGATGGAGCCCACACACACGATCGAATTGTCTGAAGGTTTCGTTCCATCGGACCTTTGCTGTCGAGAAGTCCGGTCGTGTGTACGCGGCATTAGCCTTCGATTGGATCCTGTTGTGTGTCTGCTGTCTCTGATAGTGAATACTCACTGAATTTTATGTGTGGCTCTTTGGTGATGTCAGAGGTTGCACTTGGTACCCCTTTATCAAGAAAGTTGACCACCACAGCTCTAGATCCAAGTGATGGAGTAATATTTCCATTGCTCTAATGCCGCGGACACACGGTTGGAATTTCCGATGGAAACAGTCCGATGGGAGCTCTTCAACGGATTTTCCGACCGTGTGTATGCCCATCGGTCTTTTTCTGTCGGCATTTCCGACGGACTTTGGATTGAGATCGTGTGTATGCAATTCCGACACGCAAATTTCTGACGCATGCTCGGAAACAATTCGATGCATGCTCGGAAGCATTAAACTTCCCTTTTATAGTGCTGTCGAACGTGTTTTATGCCGCTGTGTTATTGACCGTCGGAATTTGGTGTGATCGTGTGTAGGCAACACAGCTTGAGCGGAATTCCGTCGGAAAAACCGTCAGAGTTTTTTCAGATGAGAATTCCGATCGTGTGTACGCGGCATTAAACTTCCCTTTTATAGTGATGTGGAACGTGTTTTATGCCGCTGTGTTACTGACCGTCGGAATTTGGTGTGACCGTGTGTAGGCAAGACAGTTTGAGCGAAATTCCGTCGGAATTCCGACGGGAAAACCATCAGAGCTTTTTCCGACGAGAATTCCGACCGTGTGTACGCGGCATTAGAGAACTGTTTGTAATAAAATTGGTGTGAAATGATCTAGGGTAGGTAAGTAGTAATTTCCATACTTTGATGGTCGCTAATATTGTATCCAGGTAGCAATGATCAAGTTTGTGGCCTAGCTCCTAGTAATGCTCTGTGATCATTTGTGGTGGTTGTTTGTTCAATTTGTTTTCATAGTTCTCTTCATTCTGGAGACCACCAGGATTTTGCCTGATCCAGTATGAGATCTTTGGAAAACCCATACCTATGGCTTTGTGGAAGTGTGTTATTTTGCTTCCTCGGATGTAATGGCTTAGTATGCTCTTCATATTTGCAGATACTTTGTAGACAGCGAGATTGGCATTCATACGAGGTAAAAGTATATTTGGGAACGATAAACATTTTAGGCACTGCAATTCTTCCAGTGCATTGTTACATTACTTTCACTAGTAGAGCAGAATAGTTGGCTTGGAACATACTGTATATACTCGAGTATAAGCCGACCTGAATATAAACCGAGGCACCTAATTTTACCACAAACAACTGGGAAAACGTATTGACTCGAGTATAAGCCTAGGGTGAGAAATGCGCAGCTACTGTAAGCCCCCGTACACACGGTCGGAAATTCCGACGGAAAATGTCCGATCGGACCATGTTGTCGGAAAATCCGCCCGTGTGTGGGCTCTATCTGACTTTTTCCGTCGGACTTTCAGATGGAAAAAATTTGAGACCCTGCTCTCAAATTTTCCGACAACAAAATCCGATCTGACTTTTTCCGATCGTGTGTAGAGAATTCCGACGGACAAAGTGCCACGCATGCTCAGATCAAATTACGAGACCAAAGCTATTGGCTACTAGCCTCTGCGTAGTTCCATCGTACGCAGCGAACGTCACCACGTTCAGAATGATCGGATTTTCCGACAACTTTGTCCGACCGTGTGTATGCTACACCAGCGTCGGACAAAATCCGTCGGAAAAAATCAGACGGATTTTGTGGTCGGAAATTTCCGACCGTGTGTACGGGGGATAAGTGGAAAAAAGGGTCAACAATGCCCATTTGCAGCCTCACTGTGCCCATTAGCAGCCATAGGTCTCCCAAACTTCAAACTTGGTAGTTCAGGGTTCCTAAATGCCCCCTAGCTGCAGCCAATTTGGGGTCTCTGGACCCAAAGGGTCCCGAAATAACATTGCTGCAGGTGGACACAGTTGACCGACTTTGGGGCCCCGTATCTCAGGGTCACTTGGTGCTAGGAACAAAGGAACCCTTTGGATATGTTGTAGTGCTAGTTCCACTGGGTTTGAATACCAATTTGGGGTTCCTAGCACCAAGTGTCCCGGAGATATTGGGCCCCAAAGTCAGGTCGTAAAATGTGAAGCACTTTCCTGCAGCAGAGAATGAAATTTTCTGAACCGACTTTGGGGCCCCGTATCTCGGGGCCACTTAGGGTTAGGAACCCCATATTTGGATATGTTGTAGTGCTAGGTCCACTGCACCACTGGGGCCCCAAAGTCGGGTCGGAAAATGTCATTTTCTGCTGCAGAAAAGTGCTTGACTCCAGTATAAGCCGAGGGGGCATTTCAGCACACAAAAAATGTGCTGAAAAACTTGGCTTATACTCGAGTATATACAGTATGAGAATTAAATTCAGGGACGTCCTATTAGCTCATTGTGGACCTTTGCATATTTCAATATAGCCAGTTCTTTCCTTAGGTTGTCCAATCTGTGTTTTCAATTGTGTAATTTTTGCCTAAGTAAATTTTTCAGCTCTTTTCTTAGCAATAAGAGCATTGTCTTTAAAATGTGTTCCGGCTCTAGATGGTTACATATGTTGGGAAAGCTGCAAGTGACTCATATGCCTCTGGGGCCTTCTGTGCCTAAGTCATCCACTATTTGCTTTTTACTCACCGGGCCTTTGAAGCAGGGTGACACAGATGGAGATATTGAAGGCCTCATATAAGAATGTATTTGTTTATGGTTTAGAGCCCTGCGGCCGAGACGAGTAAAGATGACATACAGGATTAACACAAACTTACCAACATGAAATGGACCTGAAAGTGTGCCTTTGGTCTATCGTATGGTACACCAAAATAAGGGGGCATACCCTAGATAAGGAGTGATGGAATGAGAGTAGCTATTAAATGATGTGAAATTAGTATTCTGTTTGGAGTAAGAATACTTGAGAAATGCCCTAAGAAGGGGAAGGGAGGGTGGGTATCTCACACAGGAAACCGACAAAGACCGGCAGGCTGTGGGCTGGTTATATACCCTCCGGGCTCCTCCCAGAACTTCAGGCCACCATACTGGCCTTCCAATTTATGGTTTAGAGCCCTGCCTTCCGATACGAGTAAAGATGACATACAGGATTAACACAAACTTACCAACATGAAATGGACCTGAAAGTGTGCCTTGGTCCATCGTATGGTACACCAAAATAAGGGGGCCAAACCTTCAGGTAGGGAATAGCTTAATTGGCGGGGTAAGTTACTAGGTAAGCTTGGCCAACGCCTGGGCTATTCCACTTGTGGATTAGGTATACAGCGGGATAAGCAGGCTGACTCCCATCTACCTATTTCCTAGATGATGTGGTTCGGGATGCCCTGCCGGGACGCTGTTGTGGCTGCCCCGATCCGAATAAAGTCCGGAACACCGACTGAGGTTCAGGGGTAGGTTGCTGAGGAGAATCCGGGTAGGTTCCATGAACAGGGACGTGTTGAGTGATTCCACAGGGAAGGCAGAAGAGGGCTGATGTCTGGTTGACCGGACATAAGTGTGGCCGACCGGTTCAGTGTGACGACTGGGCACCAGTTACTGTGGTTTTGAAGAGGTGTGTGTCCGTTCCTGCCCTAGCTGCTGAGTATCTGACCCGGTCAGGGTATAGAGTGAAACGATACTGGTGACGGACTAAGTTACTTGCGTAACACTGGACCAGCCGGGTGGTTTGCAGGTAAACTCGCTGTTAGGTACCTGGGTGGAGAGCCTGACTTTGCTGGGAGGAGGCCTCTCTTACAGCTCTGGTTCAGGGACCACTGGAGTGGAGACAGTGGTCCCGTGAGCGCAGCGGGGTAGGAGTGCCTGAACTGGATACTGCGGCAGATGCTGGAAGCAGGCAGGAACCTTCTGATGGCAGGAACAGCAGGACCTGGCAGGTAGGAAACCAGTACCCGGATGCAGGGTGGCCCCAAGGTGATGGCAGCGGTTCTGGAAACACACAGCATATGTGGGGTCAGGCAGGAGAATCGTCAGGCAGGCCGGGTCTGGGTACACTTTGGCAGGCAGGTAAGTAGGTGCAGGCAGAAGCAGGGTCAAAGCAGGCCGGGGTCAGCGTTCAGGTATCAGTCCAAGCAAAGTCAAACAGGCCGGGGTCAGGATTGGAGAGAACAGCAGAGTCAACGGAAGCCGGGTCAGAGTTCAGGAACACACAGGTAAGAAACAGGTTTAAGCAGGGTACAGCTGAAGACGAACAGCACCGATCAGGTGCAACAGCCATTTCTTAAAAAGGGCCACTGGCGCCAAACAGCGCTAGCGCGCTCACGTGTGCGCCCGCGCTCGCCGCACACGCGCGCGCGTCTGAGGGACACGCCGGAGCGCACACCCACGCTGATGCCTGGGCATTCCAGCGGCGCATGTGCGCATGCGCGCACGCGCCGATTCGCCCGCACAGTGCGAGCGGAACCATGACACTCGCAGAGTCGTAGAAATCCGTAGAGGCCAAGTGTATGGCGGCTGGCAGGACCGTACTGGGAGAGTACTGAATGGGGGCATGGCCAGGATGGTGGACATGTCCCTGAAGACCTCTCCGGTTATCGGAAGTCGATTGGGCCGACTACAGGCTGACGTTTCTGAATTCCGCGCGGGACGGCCCGTACTGCAGGGGAACGAGAATACGATGGTGTCGTGGGGTCCTGCAGGGACATGTAGTGTCGCACACCAGCCAGGTACAGCCGTACGGTATTGTGGAAAATGCCAGGAGTGAGTGGCAGTAGGAAACAAGGCCAGAATTCGTTAAACGCTGGACGGTACTCGGGGATATAGAGGCAAGAACTTGTTGAATGCCCTCCAGGCGGTCTAATAGGCCTTGCGGGTATTGCCGGAGAGTGTTGCGCTGATGAGGTTGGTAGCTAACGTTAGGTGCTGAGTTACGCCAGGGCCAGCCGTGACCAGTCCGGGGTAGTGACCGACCGGGGACTGACTCCAGGCATCTGTCTGAAGAGGGACACCTAGCTAAAGGGGGAGGCGGCTCTGCTGCTAAGTTGCGCTTGCCCGGGATGGATGAACAGTAGATGTTAAACTGATGCTGAAGGGACAACTGGCAGTTCCCCCTCCCGAGACTAGACTCTGGATCCGCCCCTGATACAATCCCATATACACAATCCTACACCCACAGTTGATCCAGAGGAAGGCAAAAAACCAGCAAAGCATGATCCAATTTGCCACAAGCAGGGAAAAATTCCTTCCTGATCCCGAGAGGCAATCGGATGTTCCCTGGATCAACTTTACCTGTAAGCCTACGAAGGAGGGGCATGACGGGCCTGGACTTGGACCTGCCTAGCTGATGATCTCTGCTATGGCTAGGTTGTCAGTTGTAACGCTATGATCTGTCCGGAGCAGCTGTGGCCCCATAAGTGAGCAGCTGCCACGATGGGGTAGAGCTCAAAGAGGCAGACGTTGAGACGAAGCCGGGTGTGGCCAGTGCCTGTGGAGGCCAGGGAGCTGTAAACCATAAATGGCCAAAAATGGCGACACCCTGTGGAAGCCGCCGCCTCTGTCACCACCCGTGGTGACTGGGGGACACAGAGGGAATGAAGAGTGAGACGCCTTTCCAGTTAGACAGGAACTCCTCCCACATGGCCAGGTCTGCCACTGCTGCGGCATCAAGACTGATGACCCGACCTGGGTCCTGGTTGTTTAAAAATGACCCTAGTATGTTAGGATGCCCTGGGGTTGTCCCGGGCGGTTCTATCAGCAGGAAGTCGTCCAGATAGTGGGCAACCTCCTGGCACTGTGCTTTCGCAGGAGGACCCACGTGAGGGTCTCGGCGAACGTGTTTAAGCCAGGGGCTACTATTGGACCCGAAGGTCGATTCGGTAGCGAAAATGATATGCCTCCTTTGATACCCTGCCGCCCCCGAAGGGAGGACCGTACGGGCCACCACTCAAAGGCATCTGATATGTCTGAGTAAGAGAGTTCGAGACTGGAGGAAGAGTGAGGCGCTGACAAGTCGTAAATTAGACGTGTCTTCTTCCCCTTTTTTTTTTCACAGAACTTTCCCCGGTCTAATTCTGTCTGGAGGAGTTGGTCGGTGGCTTGATCATCTGTGGGCGCTGAACGTAGGTTCCTGCCCTCATGGGTGGTGTAGGGCAGGGAGATGAGCCCGATGTGGAACCCGTCTGAGCCGCCTGGATGCGGTAGACGGCCAGGGAGGGCGTGGGATGTGAGGTCGATTAGATGCCGCGCCATACGAGATTCACCCGGCTTAGTCATGTCTTCCTCTGCTTGACCTCACATAGGAGCCTGGGGTGCGCCCTCTGGCATAGGGTACATACACGTAGTAAACGACACTGGCTACAGCTGTAGGAGCCATAACTATAAATGTTGCAAATTGCTGCTGCCCCGGCCGTCCGCACTAGTCGTCCTAGTTTGTCCATCTTCAGCCCTTGTGCAGGGGCCTGCTGACCCTGACCCGTGCTAGTGGTGGCCGTGTTGTCAACCTGGTAGACGGAGGCTGCGTTGGCACACCAGACGGCGGTGTGGGTCGCTGACTGGTACATGGCGCACCGTGGTGGCCGTAGGCCCGCAAAGTGCCGACAGAACAGCTTGGTGTCCACGATAGTCCAGTCCGTAACGAAATGAATGAAATGAAATGAAATGGAATGAAATGACAGACAACAAAACAAATGAAAGGAAACGACATGTTGCCTTTGATGAAAATGAAACTCCCATGACAGAGGCCTGGCCCGGTCGTAACGCATTGCGAGTGACTGCGAACCGGACTCTGGAGCATGTACTGAAATGAGACAATGGTGAAATGAGGCCCAATACCTGGGGCACACCGGGACGAATTGACAACATCGTAGATGCCATGGAATTCGAATCAGAGCGCAACTAGGTGAGGTGAAATGAATGAACTCCCATGACAGAGCCTGAATCGCCATGCCACTTGTTTAGCGACTGAGCACGATGGACTCTGGAGCATGTACTGAAATGAGGCCGGTCCTGGGCACGCCGAGACTAATTTGTGAGGGGAGATGACTAGATTCGTGTCGGAACGTGGTAAGGTGACACAGAAATTATATACCATGACAAAGACGAGAATCAAAACTGACCGAACCTTCGAAGTGAATCTGTCTCTGGCGCATGTATTGAAATGAGGCGGAGCAGGCTGGGCGCACTGGATCAAATCGGTTGGTGCATCTGCGGATGCGACTGGATTCGAATCGGAGCGTAATAGGTGACAGAACGATGCCATGACAAAGACTAGAATCAACGACTGAGGCTGGTACCAACAAGTGAATCTATCTCTGGCACATGTACTGAAATGAGGCCGAGCAGGCAGGGCGCACCGGATCGAAATGGTCGGTGCATCTTGCGGATGCGACTGGATTCGAACGGAACGTAATAAGTGACAGAAATGATGACATGACAAAGAATAGAATCAACGACTGAGGCTACCAACGACAAGTGAATCCGTCTCTAGAGCATGTACTGAAATGAGGCGGAGCAGCTGGGCGCACCGGATCGAATCAGTCGGTGCATCTGTGGATGCAACCGGATCCGAACCGGACGTAATAAGTGACAGAAATGATGCCATGACAAAGAATAGAATCAAACGACTGGGATCGGGACCAACTTAAAGAATCTGTCTCTGGCGCATGTACTGAAATGAGGCCGAGCAGCTGGGCGCACCGGATCGAATCGGTCGGTGCATCTGCGAATGAGACCGGTACGAATCGGAACGTAATAAGTGACAGAAATGAACCATGACAAAGACTGGAATCAGACGACCGAGGCAACTTCTAAGTGAATCCGTCTCTGGAGCATGTACTGACATGAGGCCGAGCAGCTGGGCGAACCAGAGCGAATCGTTGCATCTTCGATGCGAGTGGATTCGAACCGAAACGTAATAAGTGACCGAAACCATGACAAAGACTAGACTCGGGCCCGCATCCGTACGAACGGTGAGCCAGTCTCTGGAGCATGTATAGAAATAAGGCCGTAGTCTGGGGCACCCCGGAACGAATCAGTGCATCGGGGATGCGACTCGATTCGAATCGGAGCGCAGCTGGTGACAGAAATGAAAATTGAAATGTGGTGAAATGATGAAATGATTGCCATGCTAGAAATGATGCAAAATGATTGGCATGACCGAATGACTCGAAATGATCGGCATGATCGAATGGCTCGAAATGTTGGCATGATAGAAATGATATGAAATGATTGCCACGTTAGAAATGATGAAATGATTGCCGTGATAGAAATGAATGAAATGACTCAACACGGTCGAAGTGATTCGTAATAAATGACATGCCAACAGCGATTCGAAATGATTTGCTAACAGAAATGATTTGAAACGGTGCGACATGACAGCATATGGTACGAACTGACTTGACATGGTAAAAATTACTCGAAAGGACTGACATGCAAACAGCGATTCGGACAATTGCAGACACAGAAATGATTTGAATCGATGCGACATGACAGAAATGATACGAACTGGCTGGACCAGAGAAATGCTGCGGCGTGTGCGAACGGCACCGAAATGATTCGCAAATGTTTGAACGTTTTTGAATGTTTGAATGTTTTTCAAAGATTGTGCGACCTGACCGTGCGAAGTTGCAAAACGAGTGCCGGATGCGGCATCAGTGAGATTGTGCGATTCAACCATGTGAAATTGTGAAATGCGTGCCGGACGCGGCATGATTCAAACGACCTGAAATGACAGAAATGATTTGGCGTGTTGCGAACAGATCCGCAACGACTCGTCAATGTTTGAACGATACAAACAACTGTGCGATTCAACCGTGTGTAACCTATGAAATGAGTGCCGGATGCAGCATCGGTCGGCGTGTCGTGGGCGAGCGACTGTGAGTCGTGCGACACCTGGTGACGTCCGTTTGTTTGGTAAGGAACACGTGCGAGTGAAATGTTTGCGATTCGAGACATGTTTGGGAGTGTCCGTGAGTTTTAAGCGTAACCACAGTTCAGTGACATGAAAACGATGCATGAAATGAAAAAATGGGAGCCGAAGCCCTACCTGCGACAGCCGAAACAGCTATGATTGTACGAACCTGCGACCCGGAACAAGAGCGCAACACGACACGAACGACAACGACTGACGAACATGAAACACGGAACTGCAATCTGCTGAGGAAGACGGGACTAACGACAAGGAACTCACGAACAGGAACTCACAAACGCTTGTCTTGAATAGTCGGCCCTTGATGTCTGACGTATCAGATATCTCACACAGGAAACCGACAAAGACCGGCAGGAAGTGGGCTGGTTATATACCCTCCGGGCTCCTCCCATAACTTCAGGCCACCATACTGGCCTTCCAATAAGTCTGGGAGAAGGTCTTCCAGATCAGAAGGCTGTTCCAAATCTTTGCTGGATTGGACATCCGAGAGTAGAGTGTCATTCTCTGACGGATTTTGTGGTCGGAATGTCCGACCGTGTGTATGGGGCATAACTTTCCCAAAAAAGAAAAGAAGTCTTGCTGCCTGTGAAGTGCCTAACCAAACACATTGCACTAATACTAAGAAGCTAGCTGACAGCAGGAAATAGGGTTGCCACCTTTTCTTCAAGTCAAACCCGAACACACAGAACACACAGCAACACACTCGGCACACAGCATTTTTTTTTCTTTATAGAATAAACTATACATATATTTTGCTGTTAAATGACATTTCTAATCATATGAAGTTAATAACAAGAGTCCCCCTTTACATCAGAGTCCACAGAGTTCCCCTTTTACATATGAACTCGCAGAGTTCCCTTTCACTGTAAGGGGGGACTCTGCAGACTCTGATGTAAGGGAGAACTCTGGGGACTCTAACATAAGGGATGCTCTGGGAACCCTGATTTTAGGGGGAACACTGAGAACTCAGATGTACGGAGAAGACTCTGATGTAAGGGGAAACACTGTGGCCTCTGGTGTAAAGGGGAACTCTGATGTAAGGGGTGCTCTGAGAACCCTGATTTGCCTTAGTGTACTCACTCAGAGGCAGGAGAGAGAAGAGGGGGAGACTTCAGTCACAGACAGGGATGGGTGGTGAGCTCACTCACCCTTTGGCAGTCAGCACCTCTCATATAGATGTATCTGAGGTTGCTGGACTTCAATCCCCAGCACTATGCCTCAGAAAAGGAAAGTTGGGGCTGGAAATTTGGAGTGTGGGTAGACACAGAGGGGTAGGGGTGGGGGGGGGGGAGAGGTGCAGATCGAGCCCTCTCTCCTCTCCTGTCTGTGTGTGTTTGGGGGGTTTGTTAGTGTTGGCTTTAGGCGCTGTGAAAGAGTAACAGACACACTCAGCTTGGACAACTGCAGCCAGCAACCCTGCTGGGAAGCCATAGCCCAGTCTAAATAATGTGTCCGGGTTTCAGGCAGTCTGAAACCCAGACGCATGATTCCAAACCCGAACTGTCCGGGTGAATCCTGGACAGGTGGCTACCCTAACATGAAAGCTCAGGCAGCTGACAAGCTAGCAGCCATCAGATTTTGGAAGTGACCTCTGACCCTACATATAGCTTGCTGATAGGTAGCATTCAATGACAGGGAGATGCCTAGATGCTAGTAGACATAAGACTTTCTATGGTTTCAAGGAACACTCAGAAATGAAACCCAATTGTTAAAATACATGCAAGAAAGACAACCTGTCTACTCAGGGCTTCCGTTTATTTATCCAGGTATTTTGGTATTGCACCATTCCAGCAGGCCTGCTCAAAGCATGTACAGTACTGTAGATGCAGGCTGGGCATTCCCATTACTATCTATTGTTGCTCCACAGAGAGAAAGGGAAGCTACACAGCACCGACCTACCGGGAAATTCTTGTGAGAACTCACTGAATCTGGCTGCTATAACTTTATCAAAACTCGTATAATAATTATAACTTAAGAGTACTTAGTAATATCTTTTTCCCCACAGCTCTCAGAAGAAGGTGAAGGCATTAAAGGTGTTAAAGTCTCCTGCGATAGTCCTTTAAAAATTCAATCCAATAAAAAGCCGGTGAAAAATGTGTGGAATTTCACTGTTCATTCCAAGGTAAGGAACACAAAGGGAATACAATTTATTATTTTTAAAAACCTAGTGCAGTGAAAATCCTCTGTATTGCCTTTAGTAGTCAGTCAGTTTGCAGTCTAATGCCGCGTACACGCGGTCGGATTTTTCCGACGGGAAATGTTGGATGTGAGCTTGTTGTCGGAAAGTCCGACCGTGTGTGTACGCTCCAATCGAGCATTTGCTGTCGGACTTTCCGCCAACAAATGTTTGATAGCAGGCTCTCAAATTTTCCGCCAACAAAAGTCCAATCGTGTGTACACAAGTCCGACGCACAAAAGTTCACGCATGCTCGGAATCAAGCAGAAGGAGCTGCGCCGGCTATTGAACTTCCTTTTTCTCGGCTCGTCGTACGTCTTGTACGTCACCGCATTCGTAATTGTTGGCCAACATTTGTGTGACCGTGTGTATGCAAGACAAGTTGGAGCCAACATCCTTTTGAACAAAAATCCACGGTTTTGTTGTCGGAAAGTCCGATCGTGTGTACAGGGCATGAGTGATGTCTCCAGTTTTTAGGTAAAGAATAAGGTACATTCTCAGTGATGTCATCAGCAACAGTAATAGTAGGTTAGGCTGTGAAGTACGCGATACAATATTAATAACTAATATTATATCATCTACGTATAATTTGTCTAGTCCCTATAATGTTGTTAGTCTGTTAAACCTATGAGCGCATGCTACTGTTAGTATCACAATAATACGAGGTTAGCTATGAAACCAAACACAAACTGCTGCTAATAACACACTATCTTATTTATTTCCCAAGAATCAGGAATGCTAATATAAAGTAATAAAAGACATTACAATATCACAAGGCTTACAATCAAATCATATAATATAAGAATATCACAGATACTTATCACAGGGCCCTCCTTGTGGCCTTGAAAAATGGCCGCCAGACCATGAGGTGACCAGAAACATCCTCTCATATCAGGGATTCCCAGCAAACAGATAGAAGAGCTCTCTGCGAATTCCTTTTACCAAGCTCACTCATTCAAAACTCCCCCCCCTTGCTTCGCACCCAATGAACACCAGCAAAAGGTGATCCAGGAAGTAAACTGCACTTTCCACTCAGGGGCTGTGCCTCTAGCCTGGAGCCGTCTTCACCGCAGGTGGGCCCAGCCATTGCTGGTGTGTTTTCCAACCTGGCTACATTCCAATCCGGGGGAATGCCTTCTGTCCTCAAAGATATTGGGAATGAATCGATGTAATATTACATGAGTTCATATTGAATCCAACATATGCCGCTTTGCGACTGAAAATCGCATAAAAACCCTTCTTCAGACACGGCTCCTATTGAACAGTCCATAACTGTTTTGTCCCTGACATGCGTTTCCAAACCAGTATCCATAGAACAGTCCTTTAAACGTCTTAACGTGTTGTATTTTTACAACGTGTCCCTGACATGCGTTTCCAAACCAGTATCCATAGAACAGTCCTTTAAATGTCTTAACGTGTTGTATTTTTACAACGTGTGCAGAAACAGCTCCTATGGAACAGTCCATTGTGGTCTTACCATGTTATGCTTCCCAACACGTGCCGCTTTGCCACTGAGTAACACATCCTTCTTCAGCGACAGCTTCCATGTCACCAGTATGTATCTTTGGTATCTTCTCCTTTCCGGTGTCTTCAGGACGGATGCAGTACAGGCAAGGGGTGTCCATTCATTCACCATTCACCAGTACACATTCAGAGCACCATATCAAACAGCTCTCAAATACTGATCTATTATTCAGATAAGTCTCGAGGAGGGCCTTGTTCACCCATATTAATAACCTACAATACTCATAGGTCACACTATACCATAATCTAAATCAACTTATTACCATACTATATACATATATATGTGTCCCGTCCATTTACGCACCCTGCTCCCAACCCTATAACCCTTTACTGTACATATGGGTTGGGATTAGGCAGGCTTGCTCACAACGGTATTGCAGGGCTCTGACTTGGCAGCAAGGTCTCTAATTTGTACACAGAGACTCTACTGTCAATTCGTCCCTCAACTTGCATAGCCAAATGGGAGACCCTTCTATATAAATATTGAGTCTAATCACACATATAAATTTGCAAAAAATTACAAAACCACACAATTCCATCCCTGTGCCTGGATTTCAGAGACCATGTCCAGGGTATACCATGCACCTCTACCTATGGTTAGGTTCAAGGAACCTTCCCGTTTTATGACTAACATTACATCGGCATTCTTTAGGACAAAGAAACAAACTTGTCTATGTCCCAAATGACACCCAGGTGCTTCCTCCCCAGCAATGATCCCTGAAATAACTTCCCAACATGTTTACGTTCACCACCATGGTGTATTGACCTGGCATACAAAGGACATCATGGTCAGGCTTCCGACCGAGGGAAGTATCAACCTGCTTCCATCTCCTCTGATCACATGTGGGTGATTTAGCCTCAAATGCGACAAGATAGAATCCCCAATCAGTGATGCCACCAATATACAGACCAAGTCCGCACTTCTGTGTATGGGATCATACAGCCTAACACCTTTCACAATCCAAACTGGTACAGCCCATCCAGGCATTCGACCACCATTTTGGATTAGTGTAAGCGTGTGTTGTGGCAGAGTCTTACTGAGCGGTGATGTTAACTCATCAGGCCACTGCCCTTTAAACAGAGATTGCCCAATCAGCTTGATGCTGGTTGACACTTCCGTCCGCCACTGCGTGTACGCCAAAGCCCATAACCGATTTCTATCCTGTACCCTCACACCCTCCACCAACCTCTCAATATGGTTCACCAAATCTGGAGCTAATTTACCCTGGGTATTTTGTGAACGTTATTAAGGATGCCACCAATCTCTCTGAGTAACAAAGTCCCGCTCAAGCTATGGCTGAGAGTTTGTTCCTCAGGATACCGATGTCTACTCCATTACCAACACCCATCCCAGCTCCTATTCCCCCAATATAGTGCTGAATACATGCCTCCTCTTGTGGTTACTCCTCAGAGATAAGCATCCTGCATGCACCTTATTCTGTGTCCGCACATCTCTGGGAGTAAGTCACTGGTACGATGACAGCACTTGATTCAGCGTATACTCAGCAAATATAGGGTAATAGGTTTTATCAACCACTGTGAGATGTTGCAGCGCCATGTGGTGAAGGCATACTGTACTCTGGTAGTCAGCGTTTGCTCCCTTTATCTATCGGAGCATGCTCCTGTGTGTATTCACTGGCATTCCCTGTGCAGGGTTTCAACTTCTCAGGTGAGACCTCAACCAGGCGCATCTCCCCCATACAAGGAAATGTTCACCCCATTGATGTGTCACCTGACACCCTCTAGTCCGGCCAACAGACACCTTATTATGTATAAGTGCTCGCCTCCTGGGTACCTGCACCATATAAATTCCATTACGTCAATACATGTCATACATTACACAACTTTTCTTATTTCAACTCCTCCCTCCAACAAAAACATATATATTTTACATTTTCATGTTCTGATGGATTGGATGTGTTATGTTCCTTCCCCCAACCTCCAACCCATTGTACGTATATTAATAACACGTTTGCATTCATCAGGAGAGAGTCCAGCAAAAAAGAAAATGTTTCAAGTCTTATTGATAGGCACAGTCTTTCAGATTCAGCACCAGATCGTCCATAGGAAAAGAAAAAAGTGTTAAAGTGAATCTTTTTGTTTGTCCCGTCTCTCCTGATATTTAGTGGAATAAATTTGGGGCGTGGTATGGCACAGACAAACTGCCAACCAGATGATCATCCGTCATCAATTTTCCAGAACCTTTCCAATCTCGCTCCACCAGGATTCTGGAATTGAAAAACAAGAGCAGAATCAAATTCTTATCCATAATATCTGCTTGCTTATTATATTTACTCCTATTTCCTTCCTTGGAACCCAGGAACTTAGTATTCCTGGCTTCTGCAATTTGACCAAACTATCAAAAACAACCATGACCTCTTTAGGCAGAACCCACTCTAAAATGGATCCCCATGGTATGGTCAAAACTTTAAAAAAAACGAACGTCACTGTTGTTTCTCAAAAATTCTCAATTTAAAAACGCAAAAAGAAAAACAACCAATGCATTTATCTTTATCTTACGATCTATGCACTAACTTTATCTTACGATCTATGCACTAATTCCCCTTTCAGGTGTATAAAGCCTAAACCTTTTGGAGCTTTTACACCTGAACAAAACAATAATAAAATAGCTGACTAAGCCAATACCCAAAAACCAAAAAAATAAATATGTTATTTTTTTTCCAAAAAAACAAAAATGTAAAAAATAAAAAATTAGAAGTCTGGCCATTATCACCCAAGAACAACATGACAAGACAACCACCATACAACAATGACAAACACTCAACTTTTAATTAAAGACATCCATGGATTTTCTCCTGATAAGAGTACATGTTTCTTTTTTATATCTGAAAGACAATAAGTTAATGGGAAAAACAACACAAGCAAAACATTCGTAATTTCATCACAACATTTGCTACCTCATTTGTAACTCTTTAGTTTTGTCAGATTATTGTTTAAATGTTTTCATTGTTTGCAAACAATTACTAATTAATGAGCTCATGGTACCATGTGATAATCGATTATGCATTTACAATAACCTAACCCCCGTGTTGGTCTTACTTTGACGGACCTGCAATCAAAACACAAATGTTTAGTATCCAAACCTGTTCCCTCCCTGATTTCTGGAAAAGGAACACAAAGACAATGATTAAACACGATTATCATGACAATTGACTTTAAGTGCCCCAAGTCTCTTTTCATTAATTGTACTGCTAGGGGAACACCGAGTTGTAGTATAAACAACTAAACTAAAAAAATTAAAATTTTTAAAACAAACATTAAAATTCATAATAAAAAAAAACAGAAATTAATAAAATTTTTAAATATTGAAAAATGAAAAATTGAAAAAAAAAAAAACGTTATTCGCCCAACAATACTTTGCGATGTGACCTCCCCTTTTACACAAACAACATTTTAGCTCTGGTTCCCCTGCATAGGCCCTTTTTTTAACATCTTGTGCTGGAAATTCACATTGCTGGATAATATTACTGTGATTGGAATTAACAGACTTTACACTTTCATCGTCTGAGGAGTCATCAGAAGTTTCTATTTCAATTCCTGAATCAATTTCAAGCGCAGTTACCACGCTTGTATTTACGTCTCCAACATCGATTCCCATCATCCGCCTTCCTCAGAGCCATTCTAGTGGGATAGCTTACATAACACTTATTGGCCATCGAGTACATGAAACTTGCATCATCCTCCAATAAGTCAGGACAGTTGAAGACTCTCGTATACAATGCAAGATACTCACTGCAGAACAATATTGGGTCAACTCCTCTCCTAAATTTCATTCGTTGCAAATCACTCATACCATTATCACGACTGTCCACAAGACGCTGCAATTCTTTCCTCCGCCCCTCTGCATCTGCTGAATTATCCTTAACCTGTGCCGATAACTGGCCTATCAAAGGTCCTGGTAGCCATGCTTTTAGAAGAGAGCATGCATCCTCATTACTCACTGACTGTGCAGATATCGGCCAATTGGCATGTTGCTTTGTGCTCATTGAGCGATATTATACACTGTTCTTTAATAAGAAGTTGGGAGTGTGCGTTTGCTACTTTCCTTTCTAAAGACATAACCAATTCTTCCATCTCTGATAACTTTATTCGCAATGACTCTACAAGTTTATTCTTCATGACGCAGTCCATGCTGCACCTCTGAAGCTGTTCTCGTAGGTCACCATTTTCTTCTGACAACTCGCCGGCTTTTGCCTGCAATTTGTCAATCTCACTACTGGAGGCTGTTGCCATTTTTAGAAGATTTTCCCTGACTCCATCTATATCTTCCCCGAGAAGTCTCCTTTCTGCTTCCCACTTCTCCCCCATTTGCTCAGATATAACTTTAATTCTGAGCAACACTGCAATCTCATTAGCCAATTTTTCCTTCTTCGCTTTTTTTTTTAGCTGTTTACCCAGTAATCTGCTATTCGGGAAAAAAATAAAAAAAAATAAAAAAAAAATAATTGCTCACATAGCATTCAAGATTCTTCCTTCATTATCACTTTTACTTGATATCATTCTAAACAATACAACTTTTGCCTATCCATTGAAAAGACTAACCACACTTATTGTGGCATTATCAGCTGATGTTTGTTAATGAAACTTTCAAAGACTTCCATTGATATGCTAATTAGCCTACCCACATTGAAGTTGCTCAACCAGTTGCTTACCCAATGCAACACAGATAATAAACCAACAACAAAAAAAACTGATGCAAAACACACACACAGAGGCACAGTTAAAGCTATTTAAACTACTTTTCACCTGTAAAAATGTAAAAAAAATAAAAACGTAAAAAAACTTGAAAATAACAATCTATTTCTCCCACTTTTCGTCAAAGATGTATGGTAATTCCTGTCAATCTTTAACCAAGGGTGATCAGCCCTCTTGACCAGCTACAAGTATTCTAACACTTTGCATTAGCAATACAACATTTAACATATATATACATATATCAGCCACAGCTCTCACCAGGTTCTACGCGTCCGTTTCACCGATGAGATCTTTCACAGAATTTTCATGACCATCCAAGCGTGGTTTCAGAATTCGCGAGCCAGCGCCAATCTTGTCCACACTAGAGACGATTTTCTATTCTGGATGTCTGAGGATTAGGGACTCAAAACAACAAATGCCTTAGGGTTTGTGAATCCTGTGCAGAAAAACAATATTCTACACGTCTAAATCTATGGGGTGCCAAATGAAGTACGATACAATATTAATAACTAATATTATATCATCTACGTATAATTTTCTAGTCCCTATAATGTTGTTAGTCTGTTAAACCTATGAGCGCATGCTACTGTTAGTATCACAATAATACGAGGTTAGCTATGAAACCAAACACAAACTGCTGCAATAACACTATCTTATTTATTTCCCAAGAATCAGGAATGCTAATATAAAGTAATAAAAGACATTACAATATCACAAGGCTTACAATCAAATCATATAATATAAGAATATCACAGATACTTATCACAGGGCCCTCCTTGTGGCCTTGAAAAATGGCCGCCAGACCATGAGGTGACCAGAAACATCCTCTCATATCAGGGATTCCCAGCAAACAGATAGAAGAGCTCTCTGCGAATTCCTTTTACCAAGCTCACTCATTCAAAACTCCCCCCCCTTGCTTCGCACCCAATGAACACCAGCAAAAGGTGATCCAGGAAGTAAACTGCACTTTCCACTCAGGGGCTGTGCCTCTAGCCTGGAGCCGTCTTCACCGCAGGTGGGCCCAGCCATTGCTGGTGTGTTTTCCAACCTGGCTACATTCCAATCCGGGGGAATGCCTTCTGTCCTCAAAGATATTGGGAATGAATCGATGTAATATTACATGAGTTCATATTGAATCCAACAGGCTGCATTCATTTAAATAGTTTTGAACAATGTGGCCTAGCCTTGTCCAACTGTATAACATATATACTCGAGTATAGTCCGACCCGAATATAAGCCGAGGCACCTAATTTTACCACAAAAAAATGGAAAAACTTATTGACTCGAGTATCAGCCTTGGGTGAGAAATGCGCAGCTATTGTAAGTGGAAAAGAGGGTCAACAATGCCCATTTGCAGCCTAACTGTGCCCATTTGCAGCCTCACTGTGCCCATTTGCAGCCATAGATCCCCCGAACTTCAAACTTGGTAGTTAACGGCTAGATGCCCCCTAGCTGCAAAATTTGGGGTCTCTGGACCCAAATGGTCCTGAAATAACATTGCTGCAGATGGACACAGTTGACCGATTTCGGGTCCCCGTATCACTTGGGTGCTAGGAACTTTGGTATGCAATCCCAGTCGAACTAGCACTACAACATATCCAAAGAAGGGGCTCCTATTACCAAGTGGCCCCGAGATACGGGGCCCCAAAGTCGGTTCGGAAAATGTCAAGCACTTTTCTGCAGCAGAGAATGACATTTTCCTAACTGACTTTGGGGCCCCGTATCTCGGGGCCACTTAGAGCTAGGAATCCCATCTTTGGATATGTTGGTTCCACTGGGTTTCCACACCAAATATGGGGTTCCTAGCACTAAGAGGCCACGATATACGGGGCCGCCAAAGTCGGTCGGAAAATTTAATTTTCTGCTGCAGAAAAGTGATTCACTCGAGTATAAGCTGAGGGGGGGCACTTTCAGCACAATAAAATGTGCTGAAAAACTCGGCTTATACTCGAGTATATACAGTATTTATTTTCCTTTTTCCTATGTAGGGTTTAACTATCTTTAGGGCATTAACTGTTGACTTATTTTGCTATAGATGCCCCTCCAACACGTGGCTTTGCTGAAGATGGATCCTGGAGCTGCCTTTTCATTAACAGCCCAAGGTTTGCTGGATTCCTGCCAATATGCCCCTGGCCAATATTTCCAGGTTAAGAGCTCCCGGACACATTATTATAAAATCGAAGTGAACGCTGAATGTTCGGTGTTTGGAGTCTTTGAGAAATGGTTGACTATGGATTTTGGACTCCGGCCCGTCTTGCTACAGAAGATCTTTGTGCAGGTGGGATGTCAGGAAGAAATCCCGAGTGATTTGGAAAAGACTCCAGAACAGGATAACAGCCCACTGACATCGTCTGAACGCTGGATCCCAGGAAAGCAGTTGTGGTTCCCATGCAAGGAGAGAACGCATGAGGAAGAAAAACTTTTGAACATGTATAAACCTCCCTCCATGAATCCAAGTTATGGTGGGAGAACCGCAAAGCAACTGGCGCTGACAGTAGATAATTATCGGGAGGTGATGCACATCAAAGTTCTTCAAGAAGAGGCCGCTAGAGAAGCGATTATAGCCAGGTGAGCTTAGGTGACGTACAAGGATGGCTACACCTAAAACTTAAGCTGGCCAAACACATTCCAGTGTTATTGTACAATCTCTGTACAGTCTTCCTAATGCTGCGAAAGATGAATGGCAGGATGGAAACTGGAGCCATTCAGCAACTAGGCTGTTGCCCCGTTGACACGGTTGGACGTTCCGACCACAAAATCCGTCAGATTTTTTCCGACGGATCTTGTCCGAAACTTGTGTTGCACACACACGATCGGAAATTCTCATCGGAAAAGCCTTGGATGTTTTTTCTGGCGAAATTCCGAGGGAATTCCGCTCAAGCTTGTGTTGCCTACAACGCTGTCACACCAAATTCCGACCGTCAAGAACGCGGTGACGTACAACACTACGACGAGCCGCGAAAATTAAGTTCAATGCTTCTGAGCATGCGTCGAATTGTTTCCAAGCATGCGTCGAATTGTTTCCGAGCATGCGTCGGAATTATTGCACGTCGGAACTGCCACAGACGATCGGAATTTCCGACAGAAACTTTTTCCGTCTGAAAAATTGAGAACATGCTCTCAATCTTTTGCTGGCCGGAATTCCGCCAGCAAAAGTCCGGTGGAGCCTACACGCGGTCGCATTTTCCATCGAAAAGCTCTCATCGGTCTTTTACTGGCCGAAATTCCGACCGTGTGTACGCGGCATTAGATTTACCAACAACCTTGTCATAACAGGGAATGCCTATGTAAACCATTCCGTTAATATCCAACCATGAAAGCCCTCTCACCACATAGATGTTGGTAAATCTTAAAGCGGAAGTAAACCCATCGATTTAACAGTTTAAAAAAAAAAAAAAAGGCATGCCGGGAATGCTAACTGCACATTGGTTGTGCTCTCAACCAAACAGTCAAACCATCCAATGGCTGGTGTCATAACGGATCACATGTGCAGCACCGTGGCAGTTGAAGATTAAACAGAGGCAAAGATGGCAGCTTCCTTGGCTGAAAACGATAGGGGGGTTTACTTCCACTTTAAGATGATTGCACAAGCAGTTTATAATGTTTGTGGCCTGTGTAGGCAGGCTTTTGTTTGCATCAGGTGGGTTTCCATTCCCATGCAAGACTATAGGAATGCAAAACCAACTTGAAGCAGGTCAAATGCAGGTACGATGCACCTGTGAAATGCACCTGATGTAATTGACCCAAGCCCAATGCCAGTTGACACTTGCCCATACGGTCACGTTGCACGGTTCACGAGTCTTAGCCTATTTGCTGAATGGCTCCAGTTTCCATCTTGCCATTGATCTTTCGCAGCATACTCATGTCAATATCCTTATTTTCTGTAAAAACCTGGATGATTGTGGTACATCACCTTAACAAAGCACCCCATAACGGTCAGCACCTTGACAGAACAATCCATTTAGCTGCCTGCAATGTACAGGAATCATTCAGGCTTGAAGTTGTCTGCATCATCAACAAACAACGCCAATTACTGAAGTTATGTATTCATTAAAAATGCTGTTAGTGTATGTTTCTGTATTCCTCTGCACAGCGACATTCAGAATCAAAGAGTGAGGACCAACTCACACCTTGAAGCCAATTTGCCTCAACTGCAGTACACACGTGATGATGGCGAACAGCATGCTGACCTAAGGAAAGAGTGGAGTAAGCACTGTGGTGAATCATGAGTGTGCTGCTGCTTCCTTATTAACAAATCAGCAGGCTGGAGAGTGTGTCCCTGACCAAGCAATGCAGCGGGTGTTGTGGAGATCCGGGGTTAGGGTCTGGATCACAAAACTGTCTGCAAAGGATGCTAAAGTGATGAAGTGATGTGAAACTTTCAGGAGAGTGAAATTCCATCCGAAACCTTGACAAGGGTAGTTCAGACGTAACCCACCTCCCCCAAACACTTACATACCCCAAAAGCTAACCACCCACTTGATCAAAATCAAACACTTAACTTAAAGCGGTTCTGCACCCAACCATAGAAGTATGTCTCTATGGCTTCCCTAGCATTCAAGATGCATCTTTTAAACTTACCTTTCCTTATGGCTTCATCTGTATTCTTCTCCCTGCGGGGGTGGGCGGGCTCTCAGCGGTGATCGCCGTCATTTCCTGTCCAGTTCGCTGTGTCTCCTGGGATCTCGTGTAATCAATCCCAGGAGACATTGCAGGGGTTCCGACGCGAAATATCGCGTGATTTGCATGGTTGCCATGGTAACCGTCCCGATTACCAATTACCCTGCTCGTAGCTGTGAAGCTACAGCGCATTGCCGGGAACCGGCAATGCATGCTGGGAGGGGAAAAAGAAGGGAACCAGGAAGAGTTCGCTTGTGGGTTTCAAATGCCCACAAGCAAAATGACATCGCTCGAGAGAGGTTTTTATAACAAATCAGTCTACATACAAACGGACGTAGGAACGCTGCAGCACCTAAACAAGTACGTTTCTTTTAAGAAGCATACTTTACACATAGATGGAGCAAAACATTTTTTTTAATTTTGTCAGTGCAGAACCGCTTTAAGACGGGTTTAAATGGCCGTAAGGCCTTTTATTATACAAAATAACCATAACCATTAATAACCATAATAAACAATAAATAACAGATTTACATTACAGTCATAATTTATTACGAAGTTCTTCAAACCCCATAAACCAAACTGTTTGTGTCTGTGGCACCATTTCGCTAAATATATATGCCCCCAGCCACAAGACACTTCCTCTGGGACAATCCCAATTGCCCTCAGACACTTTACAGGTCTACCAGTACCTGGTCACTATTATTGGACCACAACCAACCATCGCACATATAGTATAAACAAATGGGTCCACACTTTTATCCCGACAACAGATTTTTAAACCCCATTAAAGGACCTCCAACCGCCCACCTTGTCACCAAAAGACCCACCCCAACTCCTCTTAAACTACCACCAGGGAGGGAGGAAGGGACATTTCTCTAATGGCTTCCGACTCTGACTGTTGCATCCCAACCCCCTCACTGCAGTCTAATGTACTACGCTCCTCCTCACCAGCACAGTGGAGAGCGTGAGTGGTGGGCAAGAGCCAGAGGTGGCAGAATGGTGTTCCGCTACATTCCTGAAAAACTGGGTGCGAGGGCCACATGACAAGGCCTGGCGGGCCAGATTCGGCCCCCCGGGCCTTGTGTTTGACATATATGCTGTAGGGGATTCTACAAAGGCATATATGTTGGATGGAGTTTCAGCAAGGGGAAACAGAAGGTTCAACTCAGAGCAAATCCTCAAGTATTACATTTATAGGAAGTAAAGTGGAATTTAAGCATGACCGGCAGTGAAGAAAAATTACAAGGGTTTTGACCACTCTTCATACTATCCAAAACCAAAAAAAAATTGTAATTGGAGCCTCCCTTTCCCGATCTGAATCGAACCTCCAGGCAAAGAGTTGAATGCACAAATTAAAGCGATTGTGATTGTAAAGTCTCATTTTTTTTTCTATTAAAATAACAAACATGGTATGCTTACCTGTTCTGTGCAGTGGTTTTGCACAGAGCAGCCCGGATCCTTCTATTCTCGGGTCCCTGGCTGGAGCTCCTGGCCCCTCCTGTTAAGTGCCCTCACAGCAAGCAGCTTGCTAAGGGGGCACCCGTTTATCCATTCAGACACAAAGCTCTGGTTCAGCCCTGCCCCCTCTCGCTCCTGATTGGCTAACTGAGTTTGATTAACAGCATTGGGAGCCACTGGCGCCGCTGCTGTGTCTCAGCTAATCAGGAGGGAGAGTCCCGGGCCGGCTCAGGCACTTGCGGACATCGCTGGATAGAGGTGGGGCTCAGGTAAGTGTTAGGGGGGCTGCTGCAAACAAAAGGCTTTTTATCTTAATGCATAATTTGTGTTCGGACATGAGTGCGAACCCGCTAAAGCCATCCTGTCAGGAAGCTGTCACTGCAGACAGCAAACCACCAGTGGCCAAGGCATTCTCTGCCCCACAGCCTCACATATACAAGGGGTGTGTATACACGTGGCTTCGTGCTGGGGAATGTTTGAGACACTTTTGATTGGCTAAACGCAGTGACAGCTTCTTGGCTTCATGTCCGAACACGCCTAGGCTCATCCCTGCTTTCCACCTCACTTCCAGCTTACGAGGTTGGTGACCCATTTATGGTTGTGGCAAGAGTGTGTAAATCTTGTGTAATCACAAAACCTTCAGCATTCTAAAATAGTGAACTGCTTGCGTGGAATTCCACTTGAATACCTTCAGCTGACCACCATCTTTGCTTTCTCTAGGTTAAACCTGAAGGCTGATGTGACCTTGACCAGGATGCTAAGCTTGCAGAATGAGATGAAGTTCTCTTCAAACGGGGAGCTTTTTGCAAAGACGCCACTTCCTAAGGGCCTGACAAAAGACTCAGAGGAAGGATATTTACTACAGAGGTCCGTGCCCACTGCCTTGGTGGCTCCCAGTCCGCAGCAGGGAGACAAAGTCTATGAAGTGCACAAGGAGCTCAGCAGTGAATTAGATGGCAGTGTTGTGCTCCGCATACCAGAACGGTGCTGCCGAGAGCTGTCTCTTCATCCAGAATCCTATGTCAAACTGGAGATCCAATTCCAGCTCGACCGGCTGCCATTCTGTGTGTATCACGAAGCCATAGACCGCCTTTTAGATGTGGCCCTATTGCTGCCGGACCTAAGCAGGTGTTGCGTTCCCACCTCTGAAGAGCAGATGTCCTGGGGCAACAACAAGCAAAAAATGGCAATCTCTTACATAACCGAAAGAGTGACGGGCAAACAACCTGTGGCCCCACTAGTTATTTATGGCCCTTTCGGGACTGGAAAAACTTCAACCATGGCCAAAGCTGCACTGCAAGTGATCAAACAAGCCGGAACCAGGGTGCTGATCTGCACTCACAACAACAGGTACTGTAAGCAAACAGTATATTAACCACTTAAAGAGGAGTGCCCACTAAAAAAAATTTTTTTTAAAGTCAGCAGCTACGAATACTGCAGCTGCTGACTCTTAATAATACTTACCTGTCCCAGGGTCCAGCGATGCAGGGGAACGAAGCCCCCCCTCGTTCCCCCTCCGCTCGCGGCGCTGGCATTCTCACTGTGGGCACCCGGCTGTGGCTGCACAGCCGGGCACCCGCTGCGCATGCGCGAGCGGCGCCGTGCGCCGTGATACGACGCTCAGTCATCTGGGACACGTGACAGGTCCCAGATGACTGTGCGGCGCAGAGAGGAAGTGATGTCAGTGCCCGGGCACTGAAGGTGGCAGACTACAAGGGACCCCCTAGCAACAGGCATTTAGAGGTGAGTAAAAGAAAAAAAAATTTCCAATTATTTTCTTTTATTTTTATTTTTATGATTTTTAAGCAAATATTAATTTTTTTGGTGGCAACACCACTTTAAGGACTAGCCTCGTTTTGGAATTTAGGTGTTTACATGTTTAAAACAGTTTTTTTTTTTTTTGCTAGAAAATTACTTAGAACCCCCAAACATTATATATTGTTTTTTTTCTAACACACTAGAGAATAAAATGGCAGTCATTGCAATACTTTTTTTCACACCATATTTGCGCAGCGGTCTTACAAGTGCACTCTTTTTGGAAAAAATTCGCTTTTTTTAATTAAAAAATAAGACAACAGTAAAGTTAGTCCAATTTTTTTTTTATGTTGTGAAAGATAATGTTACGCCGAGTGTCACGCTTCAAAATTGCGCCCGCTCGTGGAATGGCGTCAAACTTTTACCCTCAAATATCTCCATAGGCGACGTTTAAAAAAATTCTACAGGTTGCATGTTTTGCGTTACAGAGGAGATCTAGAACTATTGCTCTCGCTCTACTGATCGCGGCGATATCTCACATGTGTGGTTTGACCACCGTTTTCATATGCGGGCACTACTCACGTTTGCGTTCGCTTCTGTGCGCGAGCTTGTCGGGACGGGGCGCTTTAAAAAAAAAAAAAATTCTTATTTATTTTGATTTTATTTATTTTTTCACTGTTTAAAAAAAAAAAAAAAGTTGGGTCACTTTTATTCCTATTACAAGGAATGTAAACATCCCTTGTAATAGAAAAAAAGCATGACAGGTCCTCTTAAATATGAGATCTGGGGTCAAAAAGTCCTCAGATCTCATATTTGGACTAAAATACAAAAAAAAATAAAAAATAAAAGAGTGTGGCTTTAAGAAGTATGGGCGGAAGTGACGTTTTGACGTCGCTTCCGCCCTCCTATGGTATGGAGACGGGTGGGGGCCATCTTAGCCTCACTCGTCTCCATACCAAGGACGTGAAAGGACCCGATCGCCTCCGTCGCTACCGACGGCTCCGGTAAGCCACAGAGGGCGCGGGAGAGCGGCGGGTGGCACCTTTCCCGCCGTTAATAGCGGTGATCTTGTGGCGAATCCGCCGCAGAGACCATCATTATCTGAAAAGATGGATATCTCCGGTTGTGGCAGCAGCTGCTGCCATTACCGAGATGTCCATCTTCAAACTGCCGACATATATCTACATGTGGTTAAAGACAATTTTATTTTTGTCTTTAAAAGTTTTTAAAATATTGTTTTATGAATTTTAAGCTGAAACAACGTTGTTTTAGAAATACATTTTTAAAGAGACACAGACACGCATTTCAGAGGAAAAAAACACATCTCCTTCATCAGCCGAAGGAGGTGTGGTTTTGCCTCTGAAAACAGTTCCTGATTAGCTACTAGCACCCAGGCTTTTGACAGTTCCATCTGACAGTTCTTCCGAAGTTCCTGCGGCGGCTCTCTGACAGCTTCTCTGGATCTTATCCCCGGCATCTCCCTGATCCCAGTGGCTCCAGTCGGGACTATTAGCTCTACTGGCAGCTTCACGTTGAGCTAATTCTATGCCTGTTTCACACTGAAGCTTGTGAGTGAATTACCATTGTTTTTATACATTTTATATGAATAAAATCTTGCTGCACTATTGGTGGCCTGGCACCTCTCTCTCCCTTTCCCTTACTATAAAATTTCTCGCATTTTTGTTCCACATACATTTGTCTCATTTTAGCTCAGCATACATTTTTTTTTTCTTCCCCTCTAGTGCTGCTGATCTCTATATAGAAGAACATTTTGATCCATATGTGAAATCTGGTCACCCAGAAGCTACTCCACTGCGAGTGAAGTACACCTGGAGTCCTGTCAACAGGACAACGCCCATCACTTTACTGTACTGTGCCCTCAAAGATGACCAGTCTTGCTTTGTTAAGCCCACCAAGAGTCTCCTGGACAAGCACCGCATCATTGTGACAACTGCTGTGACGGCCAGGGACCTAGATGTACCCAGAGGTTATTTCACTCATATATTACTGGACGAGGCAGCACAAATGATGGAGAGCGAAGCACTCATACCATTAGCATTAATGAACCACAAGACACGGGTGGTGGTGGCTGGAGACCACATGCAGGAGACCCCGAGGTTCTTCCACAGGACCAATGTGGAAGAGCACACCCTACTCACTCGGCTTTTCACCCATTATCAGAGTAAAGACTGCCCAGCAGCTAAGAACAGCCGCATTGTCTTCCACCAGAACTACCGCTCTGTACCCGCCATCACCTCCTTTGTGTCCCGTTGCTTTTATGTTGGGCGTGATGATGCTATTGAGGCTTGTGCAGTCGAACCAATGGAACCTCCTCCGGGATGCCAGGCCCTGGCCCTGTTCCATGTGCATGGTCAGTGTTCTGCTGAAGGCAATTCGTGGATCAATGTGTTGGAAGCGCAGCAGGTGGTGGAGACCGTCAAAGACGTTCTTCAACGTTGGCCACAGAATTGGGGGAAAGTGAACGGGAGCAAAGTTTGCGTGGTGTCCCATGGTTCTCAGGTAAAACATTTTCCAAATATTCCCAGTCACTATAACTAAGGATCCAATGTTTATTGATCTTTTGAGTACCGTATATACTCGAGTATAAGACGAGTTTTTCAGCACATTTTTTTGGGCTGAAAGTGCCCCCCTCGGCTTATACTGGAGTCAAGCACTTTTCTGTAGCAGAGAATGAAATTTTCCGACCAGACTTTGGGGCCCCCGTATCTCTGGGCAACTTGGTGCTAGGAATTTGGTGTGCAAACCCAGTGGAACCAACACTACAACATATCCAAATATGGGGTTCCTAGCACTAAGTGGCCCCGAGATACGGGGCCCCAAAGTCGGTCAACTGTGTCCATCTGCAGCAATGTAATTTCGGGACCCTTTGGGTCCAGAGACCCCAAATTTAGGCTGCAGCTAGGGGGCATCTAGGAACCCTTAACTACTGAGTTTGAAGTTCAGGGGACCTATGGCTGCAAATGGGCACAGTGAGGCTTCAAATGGGCATTGTTGACCCTCTTTTCCACTTACAGTAGCTGCGCATTTCTCACCCTAGGCTTATACTCGAGTCAATAAGTTTTCCCATTTTTTTGTGGTAAAATTAGGTGCCTCAGCTTATATTCGGGTCGTCTTATACTCGAGTATATACGGTACTTTTTTCCCCATGCTCATGATTTGACAACTCTGAAAGACCTTCACATTTCCTGAGCTAATTTTTTTCCCCAGGATCTTTCAAACTCTTTTGCGGCGTACACACGGTCGGAATTTCCGATAACAGTCCGATGGGAGCTTTTCATCGGATTTTCGGACCGTGTGTATGCCCAACGGTCTTTTTCTGTCGGAATTTCCGACGGACTTTGGATTGAGAACCTGTTCTCAATTTTTCAGACGGAAAACCTTTCTATCGGATTTTCCGATCGTGTGTATGCAATTCCGACACGCAAAATTCCGACGCATGCTCGGAAACAATTCGACGCATGCTCGGAAGCATTAAACGTCCCTTTTATAGTGCTGTTGAACGTGTTTTATGCCGCTGTGTTATTGACCGTCGGAATTTGGTGTGACCGTGTGTAGGCAACACAGCTTGAGCGGAATTCCGTCGGAAAAACCGTCAGAGTTTTTTCCGACGAGAATTCCGATCGTGTGTGCATTTCTCTTGAATCACATTTGTAACCTATACATACCAACTTTATTTTACCCTTTTGTTTATTTTGAACAGGCAACATTTTTAAACCACCTATCCATTGTTCATGGTCCATGTGTTCAGTTGATATGGACACCGGTCCTACGGTACTGTGTTAAAGTTGAACTTTAGACACATATAAAACACACAGATTAACACAACTCTTTATCTTTAATATATTATACAGTGCAAAATACACAAACAAATAAACTCTGTACCACAAAGATAGCCCTTACTCCGTGTATCCATGAAAAAAAAATATAAAATATAATATAACATACAAACTCAGATCAACTGCTGCCACATAAAAGATAAAAAAATGTAAATAAATTCCCATATATCAAATCAGAATATCAATCTGAGTTTGAGGAGGTGCTGTAATCAATCAAAACCAAAAAAAGTAAAGTAACGAAAGTCAATCACTACACAGTCACCTCCATCACATCCAGTGTCAACAAATGGTGATACAGTAGAACCTTGGATTACAAGCATAATCCGCTCCAGGAGAATGCTTGTAATACAAAGCACTTGAATATCAAAGCGAGTTTCCCCATAGAAGTAATGGAAATGAAAATAATTTGTGACTTCTATTACATGCAATACCGCATGTGGCCAAAGGTGGGGGGTGCCGGAGAGCCTCGTAAATACTCGGGGACAGCTCGGCTGAACTCGGGAAAGGAGTGTTTCCCAGTAATTCCGAACGGCTCCGAACCGTTCCGACTGTCCCCGGTGCCCCCGCACCTCGGGCCAAATGCGGTACTGCACACCCCCATTAGCTTGAATTCTGGTTGTTTTGCGAGACAACACTCGCAAACCGAGTCAGAATTAAAAAAAAAAAGTTGCTCGTCTTTCAAAAGTTTTCAGACTTAGATATAGAACACGTTCTAAATCTTTCCATCGGAAATGCAGACGGAGCTTAGTCCGTCGGGAATTCCAGCCGTGTGTACGCGGCATAACTAGGCAAAAACTTTATTTTTATTTTTGGATAGAGTGGAGAGGGAATGCATTACCTGACATTATATTGCTGTCTATGTTCCCATTAGGGAGATTCATCCTCTTTATCTTGGTGATCATAAATCCCAAAAGTGAAAGGAAATCCCAGTAGTCACCAGAACAGGAATAAAGGGGAAATCTTCCAATGGGTACACTAGTACTGGTGACCTTGGTGACTGCAAAGGATTTCCCTCACTTTGGGAGGGATTCCCTGTCACTTCCCATTGTGGCTATGGGGCAGGAAGTGAAGGGAAATCTCCCCAATAGGACAGATAGCAAAAAACAAACAAAACAAAAAAACTGACAGGGGTTATAACCCTCTCTTACTTTATTCAAAATGAAAAGAAAAATTTAAAAAAATGTTGTCTTCAGTTCTACTTTCAATTTTATTTAGTAATAGCACAGTTTATGGTGGCGAGATAAAGGTTGGTGCATATAAGGCCCCTTTCACACGAGGCGGATGCGCTTCCACAGAGTCCGGCTCTGTCCGCCGGCTCAGCGGGAGATCTCTCCGTTGATCTCCGCTGAGCCGGCGGATGACAGGTCCCTCTCTGCTCACTGAGCGGGGAGGGGCTTGTCGAGTGCCGCTGCTTGCTATGGAGAGATCGGATGAAAACGGACAGCGTGTCTGTTTTCATCAGATCTCACCCGATCCGATCTGCCAGCGACGGATCCGGACATCTGTCTGCTTTTGGTGGATCGGACCAGGTCGGATGTCAGCGGACATGTCACCGCTGACATCCGTCGCTCCATAGACCAGCATGGAGCGCCCGTTCAGGTCCGCCGTCAGAACCTGAGCGGTCCGTCAGTGTGAAAGGGGCCTTAAGATTCCTAAAATAATTTTGAAGCCGGATATACCTGTATGTGTTTATAGTTAAACCTCTCCTCTCCTCCTCTGCAGGTGGCACTCATACGTCAAGAGCTACGCAAAGTAAGACTGTCTCATGTCACTGTGAGCAACTATGACAACATCATCGGTGAGCCCCGGTACCACCTTTTTAGTTTTTTGTTTTTTTTACTGGGATCTTATGTTGCATGCAAACAATTTTATTGTAAACACCAAGGAGATGTTGCCTAAAGTAGATATTCTTTATGGCACTTAAGGGCCCGGCCATACATGATTTGAAATTCAGCTGGTTCTGCAGAGACCAATCAAGATTTGAACCATCTATGGGCAGGCCGATTGGACCCAGGTCAATCCATTAATCGACTTGGGTACCGGCATGTCGGATTTTCGGCATGTAATTATTGCCTACGGCAAACTGTGTTGATGGGGGAAATCGGGCCATTTTTTTTCCTGCAACTCGTGGTTGCAGGAAAGAAAATAGCACCATCCGTGACCTGCTTTACTTTAAGATAAGTGAATGTAAAGAAAGAAAGGCTTTCTGCTAAGTAAACTTTAAATGCTGTCTTCCCTCTGCCTTTGCTAATGTAGTCCCCTTTATGCAATATTAAAGAGGAAGTAAACCCTCTTAAAAAAAAACGTAAAAAAAAAAAAAAAAAAACCTGCAAGACAAAGGCATAATTAGCTAGTATGCATAGCATACTAGCTAATTATGTATCACTTACCTCAGATCGAAGCCCCGGCATCGGTCCTTTTCTCCCCCTCCGACCGCCGACATGTTCTCCCGGAGTGACTTCCGGGTATCGCGGCTCCGGCGCTGTGATTTGCCATAGCCGCGATGCCGTCACTCCGCGCATGCGCACGAGAGCGGCACAGTACAACTGAAGCATCGGCATATAGCGCCGTTGCTTCAGTTGTCGCAAGTGCGCATGTGCCGCATGACGTCGGCACATGCAAATACAGGTATATCTCCTAAACCGTGCAGGTTTAGGAGATATCCTTGTTAGCTACAGGTAAGCCTTAATATAGGCTTACCTGTAACATAAAGTTGTAAACGAGGGTTTACAACCACTTTAAGCAGGGAAAATAAAAAAAAGTTCAACGTACGCCTAGCAGTAAAATGACCGCACAGCTCTGGGTCCTGGGCAGCTGTTGCAAAAGCCGGAAATGGATTCCCAGAGCAGTGACGTCACCCCACTGACACCAATGCTCTGGGTGTTGTCGGAGTCTTCTCCCATCAGTCACAGCAGCTTCTGTCAAATCCAATTAGCATGTGATACATAAACCTCATAAAGTAAACAAAAAAGCTTCCTTTACCCTTCCTAACCCTAGGTTCACGTCTATGCGTTTTTTAGTGTGTTTTACAGTCCATTAAAAGTGAACATGTCCAAATTGGGCCCAAAGTGTCAATATTTTGTGTGGCCACCATTATTTTCCAGCACTGCCTTAAAGTGGATGTAAACCCAAAAAAATATATTTATATTTTGATGTCATAATGTAGAGAATCAGATTTCCTTTCATTTGAGCCCCAGTCTTGCCACACAGATTTATTCCAGCCCTGAGAAATCCTCTTTTATTGTTCAGTTAGAAAAATTTTGACAAAGTGCTGTACGGTAATTATTGTCTTGATGGTTCTTCTTCACAAGTTTAGCTCTTGTCATTTACTTTGCAGGTCAAGAGTTCTTTGTCATCATTCTAAGTACTGTGCGATCGGTTGACAGCCTCCCAGCTCAACCTCCCACTTCTTCCACTTTCAGTCTGGACTTTTTCTGTGATCCACGAATCTTAAACACCATCCTAACACGTGCCCGTGCCCAGGTCATTGTAGTTGGCGATGTAGTGGCCTTATGTTCTTTTGGAGCTTGTAGTCGTATCTGGAGAAGCTACTTGCGGGAGTGTATGGAGTCGGGCAGTGCCAATCCACCAGACCTTAGCGTGGAGGGGATAAAGCAGATGGCTTCTGACCTGCAAGCTTGGAAGCAACAGGAGGAAGAAGAAGATACTGAGGAAGACAGTGATTCTTGGACAACCGACGTGGATATCAATGCGGAAGATGCTATCCTCCAAGAACTGTTAGACAGTAAAGATGAGGCATGCGTTACTGTGTCTGCAGAAGGAATGTTGGAAATGAGACCAGCAGTTAGTTCCAAAAAGGATGTAGACAAATATACAAACTTTCCCACACACACACTTGAACAATACTTGATAATGCAACCCAACATATACAAAAAATGTCACTTGGTCAAGGAAGATTTCGACCGTGGCTATGCAGTAACCCTTGATGACCCTGTACCCCGTCATATTGCTATTCATGGACGGCAGAACTGTAGTATTGGATTTAGTGGCGATCAGGTTGTTGTTGAGTTGTTCCCAAATGTCCAACCAGACAAAGGAAAAGTTGTTGGGGTCCTTAATGCGAGTGAAGAAATTCGGAGGTTTGTTTGCTACATGGAGACTTATGACTCTAACATCATGGTCCCTGTTGACCGAACTGTCACTAAGATTTACTGTCCAAAATTTAAAGAAAAGCCAAACTTTATTCCAATCCGTGAATATCGGAATGGTCGTATAGCTACTCTAGGGTTTGAGAAGGTAACACAGGAAATGAGACGAAATACTATTTTTCTGGTACAGGTGGTGCGATGGCGGGAGGGTTTCTACTACCCTTTGGGGATTGTAACACAAGTTTTCCCACAGAATTTGACCTTGGAAAATGGACTAGAGATATTAGACTTGGAATATGGGATTGAACATAGTGATGAGTATCCCAAAAAGGCTTTAGAAGAAGCCAATGATCTACCAGCAACTGTACAGACAAAAGACAGAAAAGATTGCAGAAAAATTGTAACCTTCACCGTGGATCCTTCCAATGCCAAAGATTTAGATGACGCCATCTCTGTGCAGGAGCAAGGTGAATACTATGAGATTGGCATTCACATCACAGACCTTGCTGCTGTAATTCCCCAAGGTGGTGACTTAGACAGTGAAGCACAAAGAAGAGGCGTCACCTTCTATTCCCCTGGGAATGAACCAGTGCACATGTTGCCGCACAAGCTGTGCTCTGACCTTTGCAGTTTGAAACCACATTGTGACCGGATGGCAATCTCCTTTTTTATACTAGTGGAGAAAAAAACTGATCAAATTGTGAGTGGTCGCTTTTGCCGCTCTGTAATCTGCTCTGACCGTCAGCTGTCATACGAGGAAGCCAATTCCATTCTGGAAGATGAACGTGATAGGCCATGGACATTTGTTAGCATAGAGGGCTGTCTTTGTATTACAGAACACTTTGCAAAAATCCACCGAGCCTTCCGCTTAGAGAAAACTGCTAATTACAAGCAGCCTGATGAAGGCTGTATGCCAGGATCTCGGGATGCCCGAATGATGATCGAGGAGCTCATGATCATGTACAACAGTTGGGTGGCAGATTATTTGACAAACACAGATGAATTTATGAATCTAACACCACTACGATGCCAAAATGGTATAAGCCTTCAGAAAATTGAAGAGATGAGGCGAAAATTTGAACACGTTTTACCTTTATCTGCTTATTTGTCACATCATCTGTTGGCAGAACCTGAATTACCAAAGCCATCATCTGAGCAAAAATTTACCATGTTAGCCTCAGTATGGAATCAGCTGCAGGATCTAGCAACCAGCCATTCCAAAATTACAGACCTTCTCTCCACAGATGACCTGCATCCAGAACTGAGCTATGCAGTTCGGGAATTTAGAAGTCAGCTTGGTCGCTCTTATTTCACTCGTTCTGGCACTCCAAATGCCAATGGCCATTACTCCCTTCAAGTTGATGACTACACGTGGGCCTCATCACCTCTCCGACGGTACTTAGACATTGTGGTGCAAAGATTGCTCCAAGGGATCCTTACAGGTAACCCAGATATAGCCTTCAGGATTTCTCCCAAGAACATGGACTTGCTGTGCCTTGACTTTAACAGGAAAGTTAAACGTGAATCATCATATGAGAAGAAAGCGCATTCGCTGAAGTTCGCTTTGTCATTACGCAAAGTAGTACAGCAAAAGATTGCAGTGGTCATGACAGTTGACGTTAGGAATCGAAGTTTGAAGGCAATTTTTCCATTAGATGGAGACTCTCTTTCCAGCCCAATGAAGCTGGATTACTGCCATCTTCAGCCAGAGAAGCAGCCAGAACCTACTGAAAATGGCTTACTTTTGACATGGAGACGTCGCGTGTACTCCTACAATAATTACAAGGATGAACCTCTGAGCAATCTGGCTAGGAAAGACATAGTCTCATTTAATCCCTATGCCTGGCATGAAGCAATAAAAGCCATAGGTCAAGGAGAACCAGAAGAAGCTTTAGCATCCTTAAAGTATGGTAGAGAGAAATCTGACCAGATGAGCTTTGTGACTCGCAGCAAATGTGGGCATTACATCGAAATATCTCTTGAACTACGGGCTGGGGAATCTCTTCCTGTACAATTTTGCACTGTTACCGAACGTGGTTTGCCAAGCCCAAGTCTCCAGCTTTGCACTCTGGCCCCAGGAATCCATCTCTGTTTGGAGCATACATCTCGGCCCATTGAGTGCTTCTCCAAATTGGCAAACCGAGCGCCTCTTAAAACCTACCGCAATGTAAAAGAGTATCAAAGTGTGTGGCTGCCACTGTGCGCCATGGAAGCAGCAGAGTGTGCTGTGAAGGAGGGGGCATCTATAATACTGAGAGATGTGCCCGTCAATTGGAGGCGAGAAGGAGGTTCCAAGCAATGTGTGGGACTAAGTGGCACCTTTACCATGACCCCTCTACTTATCAAAGAGTGTGATCTGGAGATAGACTTCCAAAATTGCTACCTGTGCGTGCGGTTGGAAGGGCTGCCAGCAGAAAAGACACAAAACCCTTTTGATTTGCAGAGCTACACATGGGTGGCCCATGGCCTAACAGAAATCACAAGTTCCATCATTAAAGATAAAGGTGGTGATGTGGACTTTACGTTACACCAGTGTAATATGCATGAAGTTCCTGAGAAAGCTTTGAGATCTACAGACCCCTTTACCATGGAGATCATACCTAAGCTATTGCCGGACATGTAAGCATTAAGATTATCTACCTTTCTGTATATCTATGTATATATTCCTATTACACCTATAACTCGGTAAAACATCGTCTTGTTCTATGACCTGCTTAAATTGGACTTGTCACTATTTTTCATTTCTCGATTATCTACCTGTCCGTGTCTATTCATCCAGCTTTTATTTATTTGTCTTGATTTTTTTCTCAGACGGAAGGAAAGGGCTGTAAGCGACCTGAATAAAGCATCAGAACTCACAAAGAGTATTGTGCTCGGAAAGCAGGTTCCTGATGTAGGTACGTAACTATGAGTACTCTCATACAATACAATACAATACAGATATAAAGACAGCACAAGTGAAGTACATCAAACTCAAAGGTAAATAAATAAAAGGTGAAAATCATTCACAAATGAACAGAGCCTAGGAACTTGCAGGTGCATCTCAAAAAAATTTGAATATCATCAAAAAGTTAATTTATTTTAGTAATTCAATTTTGAAAAGTGAAACTCGTATATTATATAGATTCATTACACACACAGAGATATAATTAAAGCATTTCTTTCTTTTCATTTTGATGATTATGGCTTACAGCTAGTGAAAAACCAACATTCAGTATCTCAGAAAATGTGAATATTGTGAAATAGTTCAATATTGTAGGCTCATCAGAGTTTATTTACTAAAGCTAGAGTGCAAAATGAGTCAAAATTCTGCATAGAAACCAGTCAGCTTTCAGGTATTATTGCCAAAGCGTAATTGAACAAACTGAGGTTAGAAGCTGATTCATTTCTATGCAGAAATGTAACTAATGTTGCACTCTCTAGCTTTAGTAAATAAACCCCATGGTGTCACACTGTAATCTGCTAATAAACTCAAAACCACCTGTAAAGGTTTCCTGAGCCTTTAAATGATCTGATTCAGTAGGTTACGCAATCATGGGGAAGACCGCTGACTTGACAGTTGTCCAGAAGACAGTTATTGACACCCTCCACAAGGAGTTCAAGTCACAGAAGGTAATTTCTAAAGAAGCTGGCTGTTCACAGAGTGCTGTTTCCAAGCATTATAATGGAAAGTTGAGTGGAAGGAAAAAGTGTGGTAGAAAAAAGGTGCACAAGCAACAGGGATAACCACAGCCTTGAGAGGATTGTGAAGCAAAGGCCATTCAAGAATTTGGGGAAGATGCACAAGGAGTAGACTATGGCTGGTGTCAGTGTTTCAAGAGTCACCACACACAGACGTATCCAGGGCATGAGCTACAACTGTCACATTCCTTGTATTAAGCCACTCCTGAACCAGAGACAACGTCAGAAGTGTCTTACCTGGGCTAAGGAGAAAAAGGACTGTTGCTCAGTGTTCCAAAGTCCTCTTTTCGGATGATTGCATTTAATTTGGAAATCAAGGTGCCAGAGTCTGGAGGAAGAGTGGAGAGGCACAGAATCCAAGTTGCATAAGGTCCAGTGTGAAGTTTCCACAGTCAGTATTGATTTGGGGAGACATGTCATCTACTGGTGTCGGTCCACTGTGTTTTATCAAGTCCAAATTCAGTGCATGGGAATAAATATATAAATAAATATATAAAATGGGGCGCCAGCATACATACGTAGAAAGGTTAATAAAATAACAAGAGTAAATTAAATAGATAATCAGATAAAAATGTGGCGCTGATACACGTCTACCACTCCAAGGGGGATCATCCAGCCAAGGTGGCTCCAGACACAGCGTCCAAAGGAATTAATGGAATAAAAGAAGGAGTATAGCATCAAATAATAAATAAGGCTATACAGACAACCTCAGGTGGGTGAATAAAACAATATAAATAAATAACCCTTGTGTCCAAGAAAAATAAAAATAGTGCAAAGTAAGGACTAAAAGTGGCAATAAATAATCAAATATACAATGGCGAATAACATGCATAAGCCACAATTCGATTAAAAAATATTATTAATAATGCACAAAGCAAACCGTGAATAAATGCACCTGTGTGTTAAAAACAAACAGCACAAACAAACCTGTGTTGAAATATATATAATAACGTGAGTCCAGGATAAAAGTGTATATATAAATAAATAAACGACAAGTCCTGTGCAATCAAGCGGATATTCCCATATATGGTGCACAATTCCTAAACAATCTCCAGGTGAGGTGGTGGATATGATATTTGTGATAGTCTTTAAGAGAAAAAAAGTGATGCTCCTTAACATGCAGGTGTCCTGGGCTGTTTCCCCCAACCCCTTACCTTAAAGGTAAGGAAAAACAACCTTACTGGGCTCCTCCGGATCTGTTCCTCTGACTGGGTCCCTGCCAGCTCCTCTCAGGCGGACATGTGAGCAAACAGATAGATGCAATCCATTGTGTAGTATTTCAAAAGGTTTAATAGGTATAAGCAATAGATAACTTACAGTACATGCAGAGTTAATGCAGCGGTGGATGAAAAAACACACAGTATGGGCTCCCGGCCGAGATCCCACACAGCTAAACGTCACCAGGCTCTGACTCTCCTTACGCGTTACATCACGCACACGTGACTTTCTCAAAGGACCTTTGTAAGGTTGTTTTTCCTTACCTTTAAGGTAAGGGGTTGGGGGAAACAGCCCAGGACACCTGCATGTTAAGAAGCATCACTTTTTTCTCTTAAAGACTATCACAACTATCATATCCACCACCTCACCTGGAGATTGTTTAGGAATTGTGCACCATATATGGGAATATCCGCTTGATTGCACAGGACTTGTCGTTTATTTATTTATATATACACTTTTATCCTGGACTCACGTTATTATATATATTTCAACACAGGTTTATTTGTGCTGTTTGTTTTTAACACACAGGTGCATTTATTCACGGTTTGCTTTGTGCATTATTATTAATAATATTTTTTAATCGAATTGTGGCTTATGCATGTTATTCGCCATTGTATATTTGATTATTTATTGCCACTTTTAGTCCTTACTTTGCACTATTTTTCTTTTTCTTGGACACAAGGGTTATTTATTTATATTGTTTGATTCACCCACCTGAGGTTGTCTGTATAGCCTTATTTATTACTTGATGCTATACTCCTTCTTTTATTCCATTAATTCCTTTGGACGCTGTGTCTGGAGCCACCTTGGCTGGATGATCCCCCTTGGAGTAGTAGACGTGTATCAGCGCCACATTTTTATCTGATTATCTATTTAATTTACTCTTGTTATTTTATTAACCTTTCTACGTATGTATGCTGGCGCCCCATTTTATATATTTATTTATATATTTATTCCCATGTACTGTCGGTGTGTGAACACCCTGATGGTGGCTGCGGCATTGGTTGTTATTGTTGTGTAGCTGATTCATTTCAGCTCTCTCCCCTCCCCCCCCACCCCCTTTTTTGGTTTGCGCAGTTGCACCCCTCCTTTTGCACAAATTCAGTGCAGCCCTCTACCAGGAAATTCTAGAGCTCTTCATGCTTCCCTCTGCTGACCGGCTTTATGGAGATGCTGATTACATAGGACTTGGCACCTGCCAACACTGCCAAAAGTACCAATACCTGGTTTAATGATCATGGTATCACTGTGCTTGATTGGCTGGCAAACTCGCCTGACCTAAACCCCATAGAGAATCTGTGGGGTGTTGTCAAGAGGAAGATGAGACACCAGACCCAACAATGCAGATGAGCTGAGGGCAACTATCAAAGCGACCTGGACTTCCATAACACCCGAGCAGTGCCACAGGCTGAATGCCTCCATGCCACACCACATTGATGCAGTAATTCATGCAAAAGGAGCCCGACCAAGTATTGAGTGCATATTATACTATACATGGACATACTTTTCAGTAAGCCGACACTTCTGTATTAAAAATCCTTTTTTTTTATTGGTCTTTATGTAATTGAATATTGGCATGCAGGTGATTAATTCCAGAGATAAAACAATAATTCTCTTGCTCTACAAGACTCTGGTCCGGCCGCACCTGGAGTATGCTGTCCAGTTCTGGGCACCAGTCCTCAGGAAGGATGTACTGGAAATGGGGAGAGTACAAAGAAGGGCAACAAATCTAATAAAGGGTCTGGAGGATATTAGTTATGAGGAAAGGTTGCGAGCACTGAACTTATTCCCTCTGGAGAAGAGACGCTTGAGAGGGGATATGATTTCAATATACAAATACCGTACCGGTGACTCCACAATAGGGAGTTTAACAAGACACGTGGCCACTCATTAAAATTAGAAGAAAACAGGTTTAACCTTAAACTACCTAGAGGGTTCTTTACTGTAAGAGCGGCAAGGATGTGGAATTCCTTTCCACAGGTGGTGGTCTCAGCGGGGGGGGGGGGGGGGGGGGCATTTATATTTTCAAGAAACTATTAGATAATCACCTGAACGACCACAACATACAGGGATATGCAATGTACTCCTGACATATAATCACACACATAGGTTGGACTTGTGTCCTTTTTCGACCTCACCTACTATGTAACTATGTAATATTCAAATTTTCTGAGATAGGCCCCTTTCACACTGAAGCGTTTTTCAGGAGCTACAGCGCTAAAAATAGCGCCTGTATAGCTCCTGAAAAAAACGTCCCCTTTCACTCCAGTGTGAAAGACGGAGGGCTTTCACACTGGAGCGGTGCAGCATATTTGGAGCGGTGAAGGAGCGGTGTATTCACCGCTCCTATACCGCTCCTACCCATTGAAATCAATGGGACACTGCGGTAATACTGCCGGCAAAGCGCCGCTGCAGCGGCGCTTTGCGGGGGGTTTTAACCCTTTTTCGGACGCTAGCGGGAGTTAAAACCACCCCGCTAGCGGCCGAATACCACGGCTAAAAGGACAGTAAAGCAGTGCTAAATATAGCGCTGCTTTACCGCTGCCGCCCCCACCGCCCCAGTGTGAAACCAGCCATACTGAATATTGGGTTTTCACTAGCTGTAAGCCATAATCATCAAAATTAAAAGAAAGAAATGCTTGAAATATATCACTCTGTGTCGCATCTATATAATATATGAGTTTCACTTTTTACATCGAATTACTAAAATAAATTAACCTTTTGATGATATTCTATTATTTTGAGATGCACCTGTATACAGTTTATCTAGTAATATTAGTATTGCTGCATCCCAGGCGCCGCTCTCCCAACCCAACCAAAGTGTGCTGTTTAGCGGCCTCAGCCAGCTCAGCTGCACAAACCATTACTCCCAACCTACACGTTTCGCCTCAGATGCAGCAATAACAACACTATTAGATACCGGTAAGTAATTTACATGCCAGCACTCCTTACACCTGAGGAGGGGCAGAGTGTTCACTTGCTTCAAACAGCGCCAAAAGTTTTCCAT